>JABASD010002501.1:0-26255 GCA_019776165.1 Pogonognathellus flavescens
AAGGGGGGGTCTAAAATTGGCCAAAATTTGCGGACGTCCTTTATGGACGGGCCCTTATGATATTCTTTGATGTATCTCTATGTATCTTTCTACATAAATGCCTTATACAGTAAATAAGCTTATAATGTGGTGTGTAGATATAAGGAAAAGTAGAAACTGACTTAATGCGATAGCAGCATAAAAGGTAATTTTAAAAGGCTGAAGGAAATTCGGGAGATTTTTTCTTATACTAGAAATTATCTAGCAATCAGTGATGATTCAAGGTGTGAAATAGATAGGCGCTTTTCTGTGCTAATGAAAGAGCTCTGTGGTTTCTTCTGATCTTCCGCTATGTATCTGGTATTTAATATGTAGGTTTGACTCGAGATATTTTCCATTAGCTTAGCTTCACTGTGGATTTTTTAATATACAGCTTTTTGTTGGAGATTAGCGTGTTATGAGTTATAGGGAATGTTTCGGTATATTGAATGTCTGTCAGTACGTCTTATCTGTTATCCACGTTTTGAAAATCCCATTTGACAAGTGTAATGATCATTGCTAGTTGAGTTTTGACATAACACGTAAGCGTAGGATTATGCCTCTGTCGCTTCACTCTCACCTCTCTCAGTAGTTCAGTCCACCATTATACTCTATTTATTTACCGCTGCCTTTTAATCAAATGATGAGATCCCCATTACAGTTGACTTTGCACTTAAAATTAAACTTATGCATTATCAGTGATGCTTTACTGACGTGACAGAGTGTTCTGCAAGCAACTTAGTCGTTAAAATGCCTTTTGTAACAACGAAAAGGAAAAATGAAGTGGAAGAAGTACTCTGTGGGTTGAACATTGTAGTTTGCATGTTCACATTGTCGTCAGTAAGACCCTACACTTATCTCCCGGTGTTCCATGAACAGAACACTTTTATCGACACAGAGTGACATGACAGGCGGAGATTAATATTTCCTAAAAATAGGTTAGCTATACGTTCACTCACTCTTCAGTCAGTTTGCTCCCTCCATCAACCATGGCATGACATGGCACATTGCCAATTATAGGAAATTGAACAAAAAGAATCCCAAGAACGTTAAAAACAAAATAATAATGCATGATAGTTAAATTCTCTCGCTCCCACATAAAATCTGCAGTAAAATGTGGTATGTTGACGTGTCAAGTGGCTTCAACTGTAAAGTAACATTATGTACATTACACAGCAACATGTGTGGAAGAACTGTACATAAAATCCAATGGTAATACTAATGTAAAGACAATCTGTTCAAATAATATCCGAATAAAAGACCACCAATGTACTACAAAGACAACTAGTAACTACAAAGCAACAATTTTCATTAATCATTAAATACTGGTTCAACTTCAAATGAGACGCTTCAAACATTTAGTACTGGGAACTGCTAACTGAAATAATATAATCGTGTCAACAGTTATTACCCACCACATTACAATAGTCGAAATTAGAATACAATGAATGCGAAGAGACGACGAAGGATAACCTATAAATAAATGTGTCGTGCAGCCGAGAAGTCTACTCTGTAGTTCTTACAGATATTTATTTCACTTGTTTTTCTTTAGTAGTAGCTTGGGATTCCGAAATGTCAGTCAAACAAGTTGCCTATCTGAATTTGACGTTGGTCCTGTCTAGTCTGAAGACGGACGGACGGCAATAATCGTGTTGTGAATTCAGATAGAGAGTATTAACATTCGTCATCCTGTTACTGTCATGTACGTATGTCTCTCTGTGTGCCATGGTACTTGAAGTCATGCCATGCATTATTGCCATTGCCACCATACAAAAGTAGCAGTTAGTGAAATATCTCTCAACTTCTATTCGATTTTTTTCTCCTGTCTCTTTAAACTTTCTATTCTTTCGTTTGTACAGATAATAATATTACGTCGAGATATAATATTAGTAGTTATTGTATAGAAGTAATCTTGAGTGAGTTGATTTGAAGTCTTAGCAGCAATACTGACCGATCTGGTCTTGCGGTATGTTGTATGTAGAGAATTAAATATGTACATTTCTATGTGTAAGGCCGCGGACTGGACTCTGGAGAGCTACTCTTTCAAGTTGAAATAGTGCATCGACTGAATTTATGTAATGTAGCATGTAGTATTCAAATAGGTAGGTAGGTATTTTAGATAATGGGTAGGTGTACGAACATACCGACAGACAATAACACAATGGATGTATATGCATAGAGAGTCTAATAATGTGCACACGTAAAGTAACTACAACTGCACACATAGTAGGTACATTATATACACATATTATCTAATAGTGCTGAGTTAGAGACCGGCTGAGTGGAAATTCAAGCTTGAAAAAGGCAGTTAGATTGGAAAAAACTACTAGCCATTGTCGGCTTCTCTCTGAGCATCAGAAACAAAAGCATTGATAAAGCACATGAATGTTGCTCAAGGTGTTTCTCTTCATTTCATTTCATTTTATTTCTTCTCTACAGCCGACCGCACCGACACCAAAGCTAAAGCTAAGCAACCAAATAAGCTCTCAGAGAGATCAGATATCCCTTCCAGCGTTTTCTGACTTCAAGATATCACACAAGAAAATTTTAAAAAACTCAAGTCAAGTCAGCTTGCATTAACAGGTATAAAACCATGATATTATGTTATAAGCATCACTAGGCACTCGCATTTATAATAATAATAACATTTTTTAGTCAATATCCTATCGCATAGTAAGTAGCTTTATAACATGAACATCTAAAAGTGCGTGGCTAGCATTAGCTGTGAATAATAAAGTGAAGGATGAGCATATCTGAACTGTTCACACGTACTACAAGCATTCAATAAGCTTCAGCGTATATAAGTACAACATAAAGGAAAATCATAGAAAAATTACTGAAACGAGTACAGACAGATATTTTTAATCTGAGTACGTCTCGGTAGGTATATAAGATTTGTATACTACTACTACTTGGCTCATCATCTCTCTTTGGATTTACATTGCATTTTTTCCTTTTATAAATACAATTAAATATTACAACTGCTATAGCTAACTGGTGATAACGCGTACACACAGCATAATAATATTATTGTTCGACTTTGCTCTTGTATTTCGTGTGATTCGTCTGTCTGTAAAACTTTACACGACCATCCATACTTCATTCAACACTGCATTACATTACATAAGTTGACTATTTATGCGAAGCGAGAGGTTTTTAAGCGTGGAAAGAACAAGCCAGCGAGCAAAAAGCTGTAATGTGTGATTCTAGCTGGATAAGTCGACTATTGTTAGTTTTCCGATTCCTTTTCTGTATGCCGGTTGTGTAGTCAATTGTGATGCAACTCACATATGCAGGTGTGAAGATGTAAAACGGGATATATCTACATATATGTACTTATGTAGTCATCTGCAGTCGTGTTTATTTCAATATGGAGAGAAAATGTCATAGGAATAAATGTGTTGTATAACATTGCTATACTAGCTGCCCAGAGCATGTACATATAGGACACGCGGGATGTGCTTTGTAATGAAATCCTATAAAGGTAAGTACTGTGATACATGAAGCACGTAGCAAAGCAAGTGGTATAAGTAATGCGATTCTTAAGATAACTTTTGTTTGAAGTGCACACGGCGAAAAACACTCAATCTATACACCAGTGCAATGCATGCAACAATAACAAAACAGCACAGTACAGACTCGTCACTTGAAAAAGCTTCATGCTTTTCTAGATGAGTAAGGGATTTCATTGGTTATTTGTGGAACAACTTTTGTTGTACTGAATTGTGTTGATTTGTAAAGAGGGGCAACATTTCCGCTGAATTGGCATTTCCTCTCTCAGTCAGTCAGTTTTTTGAGGAAAGAACAGACGGAGGAGGATTAAGTGCTATACTGCATCCAACAGTACACACTACAATACACTTCCGAAATGTACAACAGTATAAGAAGGGGAAAAGTCAAGTTAACTAACATAAACACAAAGCAGTTTATCTTGTACTTATACTTGCATAGGTATTCCATCTGTATTTAAGTATACGTTTTCTGCCTACATCGGCTGTAATGATATTTTTTCATGTATATTGTATGTTGCACAGCAAGCAGCAATACAAGATTGTCAGATAAAGCTGAAAGCAATGCGTATAAAGAGATTTTTCTAGTTCGTAGTTAATATTGTGAATGTAAGTGATATGATGATACAGTAATCTAGTGTTGGCGCTATGCTGAACTGACAATGGGCAGAGGCCAAGCCGTAGCCACCACCACCACGCAAAACCACTTTTACTTTACCTCTCTCTCTCTCCTTCAGATATTTTATAAGTATCTTACCTAGTTAACGCAGTACTGCGAGTTTTATGTAACATTTTTTAAAGTATTTGTATTGTTCTTTCTTAGAAAACTGTTTTACTAGTATTCTTTGCAGCTGTATTTCTTTCGTATCTTTCCCCAAGGAACTTTATGTATGATGTGCATGCATTTGGAAATGTGTGGTAGTGGTTTATTATGTACATGTACCTTGCCTTGAGAGTATTATGCGTTGTACATTATGTACATGAGACTATTAAGACGGCAAAGAGAAGAGGTGTGATACAGACTTTTCCATAATATAATATATAAAAGTATTATTATACGAGCACTGCAGTGTTGATGCATTTTACCGAGTAAGTAGCGTGAATTAAGGAGCTGTATGAGATAATAGTAATAGCAGTAGTAACGTTAAGTAGTAAGAGAGTGAGTTAATAGAGGAAGAAGGCAGAGAAGAGAGGCGAGGCCAGAAGTACAATGCGATATGATAATGTTCAAGTTAAAAGAAGTCGGCGGAAAGTCGGACGACAGACAAAGCAAAAGGGAGTGAGTGGTGGAAGAGAAGAAATAAGTCAAAAAAGGATGGATGATAGGAGGATGGAATAGTTAAGAAGTTGATAGTACAGTACAGAACACAAGACAGTAACTAATGTATAACTTCAGAAAACCGTCCGTGTCGGATATAATATAAAAGCAATGTGGATGATGATACCTCTTCTGCTTCTTCCTCAGTATCCTCAGTATAAGTATTGCTTTACCCATATATACTTATTACTAATGTAAGTATGAAGTAGTGTGGAAAATTGTGATTTCAGTTTTTCAAGGCGTAGTAGTTATAGTAGGTACCAAGGAATATGTGCTGTAAATAGTAGCATTAGAATTATTGTACTTGACGAGTGTGTAGTGTAAAGTTTTACTTAATCTCGTAGTCTGTAGAGCTGTGTAGGTAAAGGAAAGTCAAGTTCCCTCCTGGAAGAAGTAAGTTGAAATAACGACGACGACGACGACGGTATTAAGTGCATAGTGCACTGCAGTACACATTCATGGCATAGTCCTACTTACTACCAGTAGATAAAAATACTTAGCAAAGCAAAAGGTAAGTATAAGTAAAGTAAGTAGTGAAGTAAGTAAGAGTTAAAGTTGGACTACTACTACTACCACCACTACTACTAGCCAAGGCAGTCCAAGTCAGGGCAGCAGAAAAGAAAGATAAAGGCGAGCCCGTGAGGCAGTGGAGCGGCAGCGTCAGTGAAGATTCGTAATGTCTATGGACCCAAAGGGTTTAGTGGTGGTTATGCCAGTTTTTTGTCGCCATTTTACATGGAAGAAGGCGAAGAAGAAAGAGTTTTATTGAGCCGACATATGATGACGATGCTGTGGTGTGCATCACAAGAACACAGAAAGAAGAGTTGGCAGTTACGTTACATTACATTACTATACAGACTTGTATAAACCTACATATTTATATACGGCTGTACTGTAGAAGAATATACCAGAGAATAAATGCAAAGAGTGCAGTCATAGAGTCAGAGAGAGCTTGTTGTTCGTGGAGTAAGCGTTAACTACAGAACAGTGCACAGAGCACAATGTTCACTCTATCCTACACAACACAACAATACAACTCGCTCTATGTTCTTCAAGATTCTCTCTTTCTTGTGTCTGAGTTGACTTGACTGCATGGGCATGGACAAAAAATCATTTTGCTGGATGCCTTTGATGTGCCGCTATGCTATTGTGTCTGATAGGGTTTGAGGGGACCGACAGGTGGTCAAATTAGTGGTTGCCTTGTAATGTAACTTCTCTTGCTAGGATTTGATTCTGACTCAAGTCAACTTACTACTACAATTACAATATAGTAAAAGCCCATCATCCTCTACTCTATAGACCAAAGCTTCTTCCACTTGGAGATACTTCTTATATAAAATATGCAGTAATAGGGATGAAAGTGGAAATAGAAGGATACTAACAATAATAAGATAATACTATGTGCACATACCATAGTAATACAAGTATGATGTATATAGAAGATAGTAGTAGATAGTAGAATGTTTGTGGTAGAGCCTGCCCTGGTTGCTGGTGGAGTTGTATGTATTAGTAGTAGATTTGCCTATAGAGAAGAGGAGTAGGTTGGTTGTGTTATGTAATGGTTAATGTGTAATGTTAGTTCATTGTGGTGTATTTATGTATTGGCTATCCTCATCATCAAGCCGTCATAGACATTGCAGAAGGAAATTATGAACAATCAAAAGGATTATTCCACGTGGAAATCAAGCATACATCTTGAAGAGCTTCTTTGTAAAACTTTAATTGTGTTATGCTTTGCCTCTTCAATCGAAAGGGTAATTCATGGTAGTCACAGATCAAAGCGATAGATTAGACATAAAACAGCTCAGCTAACTCTTTTCATGAGCCGATAGATACTACGATAGAGACTGATAGAGAGCTTCAGAGCTTCTTCATGGCTATATCTGTACTACTTGTACATGAATTGATGATTGTAATTCGTTAGTGTAATGCTAGGTTGTGTAGTCACCTTGTAGTACACTGTATGTGCCTATGTGTATATTTGTAGTCGGAGAAACAGGCAGATCGCATCAGTTTTATGTTTTGTGTTGTACGCGGTTTAGAGTTTGAATACACATGAATGCACAGAGATATTATCCAGATAGTCGGCACAACACTAACAATAACTCGAGTTTTTCTTATTATCGCTTATGCTCATCTTCATACAAAAGTTGCAGCAGAATCCATCCATGGACAATAAAGCGCTAACCGAAAACCGGACTTAACAACTAAAGTTCCGCACTCTTTTATGTTATGGCTACTATACCTGAGCTACAAACTGTGTGGTTTCGTGTTTGGATGAATGTGTGAGCATAATTTTCACATTGTCGGAAAATATCATTCATTGAAGGATTCTGGTAAAGGAGGAGAAGATGATGATGGAGATGGTACATTACTTGCATACATATTACCCACACTACAGAAATTACTATCTTCTGTGTGCAGCTATAGAGCTAGACCATTGTGTTTATATTTACTGGGTTTTTCTACTAAACAGAGTAGGGAAAAATTTCTCAATTGCTTTCGAATACACAAGATGTGTGGGGAAGAACTGGAAGACTTTTGTTGTATGGATGTTTTGGGGAGAGCAGTAAAGAAAGTTTTGGAAGTTGATTAACACCATTTGGAGTTGGTGGTGTCAACTGAGTGCTCTATGGGGACGATGAGCATGCTGAGGCTGTATAGCTCCGAGCTTTCGTTCCCCGGTAAAGAATTTATTAGTGCTGTATTGTTCACGGGTTGGGAGTATTGTTGTTCGGCGATCAGAATGGAGGTGTATCTTAGCAGGGAGTTTTCTCTAAATTTTATTCCATGTCCATTGCTCACTAAAGACCACCTGCTAAGACTAACACCTGTATCGGCCTTACTCTATACAATCTCACTTGGTTCAGTTTCTTTTTCAAAACCGGCCACATTACTTACACATATTGTCACACATTCATCCTCTTTCTTATGACTTGACTGAATTAGTTTTGCTCCGACGGGACTTTATTGTCTTGCATAGAACATGCTTTATGTCCGTCGTTTGTAGGATATTGTGTTGTGAAGAATTGGAAAAAGAATTGACTTAAGTCGAGCCGGATGTTTAGGTCAATCACTCTTGGAACACACCTCATCCCTAATCTTATAAAGTTGAAAAACACAAACAAACATGTACTGTTGTTTCACGTGCAGATATACAGAGGTATCTATACGCGTGTAGCTTTATTACATATATTTTATATGTATCATATTATCTATTTACACACAGTTACCATACTAATGACTTCAGATAGATCCGAAATAAGTAAAGGGGATATTCTATTTTATTTTACCGCATACTAAAAGTACAACTGAATAAAAATAGAAAGGATTTTTTTGTGTTGTACCAAATTGTAGCTGGAGGTCTTTATGATTTTTCCAATGAAAAGATTCTTCCACGTTCCAACATATTTAACTTGTATTATTACATTGTAACGTAGCCAAGTCAAAATGAAGAAGAATTCAAAAACGGAGATTCATTTTGAAAACGAGGGAGTCATTAGTCCGTGTAATTCAATGAATTTCTATCATAATGACCCAGAAGTTGTAAGGAAGCGGATACGATTGTAGCGAAGCGTAACAATGATGAGGTTTGCGGAGAGTAGAGCAAAGCTAAGCTCATGATATTGTAATGGAAGCATGGTGAGTCGGCAGGTTTTGTTTAAGCTTCTGGAATCAATGTGTGTCCCTTCGGCGTAACGTCAATTCTTCATTGCTGGATGATTGTAAACTCACTTGGTGGTCTGAAGGTAGGCACACCACTTCTTGATTTGCATGCACGAAATGATTTTTTCACTCCCAAATCTCACAGCAGAAAGAGGTTGTGAAGTTCTCGTCACGTTTACACGTGTGTTGTGCCCATGACACGGTGGCCTCTCCGGCAACTTATACAATTCAGTCAGTTCATTTCACTTCGCTCCAGTTGGCAATTGCAATCGAATCGTGTCCAAAAGTCAGAGCTAGTCTTTATCTTAAATGCTCCAACTCCACTGCCAGCAATACTCCATGAATGCGGCAAAAACAGAAAAGAAAGTTCATTTATATCAATACTTACCACACCAAGCAGTAGCTAAACGTATAATGAAACAGTTCTGTCTGGAGTGTTCGGCAATATCACGGAGTACATAAACCAAAATACTACAAAGTCAGTCTCGTTTCTAACCAGGTATTTTACTTTTGTATTTATACCACACTGGCAGTTCGACTTATGTCTATTACAGCACTACTGCATGTAAGTTCCCATTTATTCGAGTTAGATTATTATACAGTTCGTAGCTGTCATGTAATCGAAGCACATATTATACTCGTTAGTAGTTCTATGCGTCAATATATAACAAATATCTACATGTGCTGCATTACTACATTTACATACTTATCTACATGAAATCAACCTCTCAGTTTGCATGTTGATTTCATTTCTCCTTCAGCCTTTCTTCTATACCCGTAGTCATTGGCTTGCCTGTTTGGACTCATAGTTGCTAACAGTTGCATTTAGCAAGGACCTTTGAGAATTTGTACTGCAATTTCCATATTGCCTAACAATGCATGCCGTGATAATAATATTATCACTTTATCACTTCAAAGAAATAGAAATCCGCAAAGCTAACACAAGATTCCAGATAAGACATGCTTTATGTTTTAGCACGTCTGTCAGTATGCCTTTTATTTGAATTGCAATTGTTTCAACTCATGTGCTCTCAGTCTGACTTAGGGGTGTATGTACATTTCAACGATTTATTACACTACTTAAAAGTAGACGAGCAAAGTGCGACTCTATTCGCAAACGCCATTTGGCTATACGTTGCATAATATATAATGCTACACTTACTACACTACTAGTACTTCAACTCTTTCTGTCTGTCTGTCTATGTCAAGAACAATATTAAATACTTTACTATTATTGCACAAAACCAACTACTGCTACTAAAGTACATATAAGTAGTACTTATACAATAATTTGTATTTAAGAAATGCGTAGACAGTAGACGTTGACAGTTACATGCTAAATAAGTACCAAGGCAGGTTGTGGAATGAAATGACTATGACCCCATTGGCTTTGTGACAATAATATGGGGATCGTGTGTACATAATACAAATAGTTCAACTGGCTAAGTCACTCAACCAAAGTATATTATGTAAATTGACCATCTTTCACATTCACAGAGCTATGTTGTTAAGCTGCATCAAGCTTTTTTATTATATATGTAAAAAAGCAGCGCAATTTCATACGCTGTGTGTTGACACAAAAGCCGGTGTCACACAACCAACAAAGAGTTTTCACATGAACGTATCTTTTACTACTATACACAGTCAAGTGCCATGTTGAAGGTGTATTAATTTATTACTGGCAAAAGTATATGGGTGTTTGATTAACATTATAGTACACAGAATGATGTGATGTCACTGTATACAAATAATACACAGAGAGAACTGAATTATTTCTCAGGTGATGGTTTTATTTATAGTAAAATGATTCCCGTCGGTTCTATATGGTTTTATTGCATTATGACTCTATATCGTAGTTGATATAAAAAGGGGCATAGTATAGGTAGTTTAGTGAAGATCATGAATGTAAGGCAAATAAACTAATGAATGAAGGTAGAGTTTATATTGCCTGTGTGCGAATGATACGGCTAATACTGAAAGAATAGAAGAGCCAATAGCGTAGGTGGCTTTAGCGGAAAAGATAACGTATCACTCTAGTATGTACATAGCACTTAATGATTCTCCTCTGTACGAGCCGAGGTTTTGATTTCGTTCTCCTTTGTTATTGTCAATATTGGAGAGGGATGTGTGTGCGATGCTACTCATTTTTATATTTATGAATGCGCAGCTTAAGTAACTGTCGTTGTACATTTCAGTTTGAGGTGAGGATGAATTAGAATTCTCTGTATACTTTGCCTAAATGCTTTTCTATGTTTTACCATATCCACTCTCTGTATCATTAACATACTCACAATACGACATACCTCAACAGAATTATTGGCGAAGGAGAAATGCATAGAGAAATTTTTTCAGTCAATTCAGTAACTAATAACGATTTTCAGTTTACATTTACATGTAGGTATGCATTATTAATAAAATTACGGGGAATTAGTAGTATTTCTGCGTCTACACACGAATGGGTACTTTTCTACACGACTGTAAGTATAACTCACGTTTAGTTGTAGTGGAACGTGAAAAACCAACTTTTCTTCATGCTTTGCATTCTGCTAATTCAAATTACTACTCTTTCGTCCAAATATTTCACACCCATCATGTTGTTTACCTAATTATCTCCCAATAATTACAGGGCGATGAGCGAACAGAAATGTTATTCACATACTTAAACAAAAATTCTTAGAAACAGGAAACGGGTCTTGCTCGAGTATGAATAATAATCCAAAACTTGCTTTTGGATATTTGAGAAGCCTTAATTTCACCTAACTTGTCTGTGTTAGTGTTATTCAACGGTGCAGGACTTTACACTGTAAAACACTTTCGATCCGAAGTCTGATTGTTTTAGATAGTGTTTTTGAAATAGTACCTAGTAGGTACCTATCCAAATTGCGCATTCCGCATTGCATTCATATTAATACCAGTTTATATAATTTCAGTTCGAATTTATTTTCGTTCTAACTTAAACAGTAGGTGTCAGAAATTTCAGTTATAGTGTAGTACTAAGTGTACATACAACGGAGCATGTGTTATTTTCGTCTTCGCTAAACTAGGTGTTTCGCATAATATGGGCTTAATGAATACAAACAAAACTAAATCACAATATTGGGCTAAACAAGACTGAGGTGTGTTCATTTGTATTTAATGGTAGTAAAATATTTTAGCAAATATATAACTGACAATGTATTTAGGATTCAAAATCTGCTATTTAGCTTACATCTGAAATGCAACCGAACTTTAATTTTTATCTGTGCATTGCAATGAGCCACGTACTCTAACTGTAAAACGAAAGTCATGTATGTAGGGAAGAACACAAATGTTGGTATGTTGTATATTTTTACTTATTGTTAACATTAGGGAGCTATCTTCCTCCTCCTTACAGTAAACGCTATCTGTTATTATCTAAATTTTCCGTACAGTGGGAAAGCTGCTGTCTCCTTTTGAGTGTAAGTAACTTAAAGATAAGACTGTTTACGGAGATTCCATCCAGAAACTAAAAGTATCATCATTTGTGTTTGTGTATTGGAATGTAGCCGCGGCCTTGCCTCCGTTTGTCATCTTAATGACTCCTGTGGGTTTTCATGGGATGCATTCAATATGGAAAAGGACATCACATCACAACACCACATCATACAATTCAAAGCAGCTCTCAGTCAGCTTTTCATGCATTTTATGTATGGATGGAGCTATTTATGACCTTTCAGTTTTAAAGAGCGGAGACTGACTTTGATAAGAATTTGTTTCAGAGCCAGTTTTCTTATTGCAGTTCTCATGGTGGTCTAGTCTGACTGGGAACGGACTGGACTCCTATGCTCATCACCGGCCTTCTACTTCTATCGTCGTATCTATATCATTTTACACAACTTGCATTCTACAACAGGCAATATATCCATTTCTTGTGCAGTTTATTGTACTGCCTATAGTACCTACTGCCATTGTGATTCCTTTCGGTCTTCGGCTGCTCTTCGTCAGTTAACATTGTACATACTTTTATTATTTTGCTCCTCTGAAAACTATTCTGTCATGGGCCGTTTCAGGATTTTTCTATTGGTACTATAATATGTACAAAGTATAAGAGCAGTCATCTCATGTGATGCAAATGCAGGAACAAGTTGTGGAAGCGTTTCAACGAGAGACCCTTTTTCTTTACACTTGACATTTGGCACGGAACAGATGATGGATTGAGATTCCAACTCTGTCCCAGTGTATTGAGTATCTCTAGGACGGCTTATTACATTAGAAAGGCTTGTTATGCTCTGAGTGACGCTGGTACTTTTACTCGACAAGATAACCAACAGAATGGAATTACTTTTCAGTCAGAACCAAACTAAGGGTTCCTTTATAATATTCTGTTGTACAACAGTTGGGTTATTCGGTTCATAGTTCCAAGTTTACCAACATTCTTCAACAACTTATACTAGCTTCACCAATATTGCCCTTTTGAAAGAAAAGCCAGTCAACACAACCATAGCTACACCAATCCGTCAAAATTCTATATCTATCATGTTATTCTGCACTTACGACTTACATACTTAGTATAGGTACCTTGTACTGTCTAAAGGTCTTTGAGGTCTCACATAAGTATTATACTTACGGCAACACGTATTTGTATAGGCATGTAGGCATTTAAGTACAATGTGTTCGTTTATATATGCCTAACAAATATAAAAGTATTTTCTTGTAAGAAACTTATCACAATGAACCAATACTAATGCCAGTAATACCTATATATGCATTCTTTACTTTAGATAACATTTTGCTGTAGACATACATAATGTATCCCCCATATAAGTTAAGAAAGACATACAACGTTACTTTTGGGTTATTTACTCATAACTCCTCTGCACATTTCCACACAATGTTAAAAGTATAGTAATAGTAATTCTGTTTGTAACATCCTGAAAATATATACATAGTTAGCTAGTTAGAAGAGAGCGTAATACATGTAGACATGTACAATATTATAATATTTTGTATTGGTACCATGCAAGCAGTGTAAAACAACTGTTGAAGATCTTGTCAGGCAACAGCGGACTATTCCAGTTTATTATTCTTTTCCACAAGAGAAATGATATATGGGCTACAGATTCTTTTCTAGCTTTTGCTCTGGTTCCCTTTGCTTAGTTTATATTGCTTGCCAGCACGAGGTATCGAATTGCAGACACCGTAGCCGTCCGTTGCGGTATTTTGAATCTGCAATCGGAACTGTTATTAGTACCAAATGAGCACAATCAAGAAACAAGTAGACCAGCGAAAAGGCAAGGTTTCGTCTTTCTTTTATATATTACAGCTGCACTTATAGTATAAGTCGAGTATTAGTATTTTCTTCACAAAATCTCAAAAATGCAATGAACCCATATTACTTTAGCTCTGTTTGAAAAGTGTGATACCCAAGTTAAACTAATAACGAACTGCCAGCATATAGGGAAAAGACATAGAAGAATTGAAGATTGTAAATGTTCATGCTATATTCATACATTGTTACAGACTGCAGTTTTTACGTGTTGACATTTAAAGTTAGTTGCATTTACATTTGAAAGTAATCAGAGAAACTAAAGCAAATAAAGCTGCTTACAAATAAAGACAAGTAACAAAGTCTTATTGTGCTAATCGTACAAAAAGAGCCGCACCCTAGATTCTTCTATTCTATTTGCTATTTAAATAGAATTCGTTTTGATAATGCCATGTATGTACTTGCAACATTTATTATGCTAGTGAACTAAATAGTTGCCAATCAAATCATTTCATAAGATACCATTCGCATTCATGTTCCCATAAGAGAGTAGGTGTTGTTGCATAGGATTGTATGACGTAGAGAGACATGGCATGAACTGATTGAGAGTTTGCATAGGGTTAGTATAATATTCACATTAAATTACTCTGAGTTACGACTGACTGAGAGAGAGAGACGGCTCCAAAAAGCACTAATAATGAAAGTGATTCGATGCACTAGATTTAGCGTTGGTTTGTTTTGTTTGATTGTCTGACGGTGGATCAAGTCTCGAAGCCGAAAAGGCTTGCAAAGCAAAAGTCTCATGTCTACTGATATACGGATCCGAGGAAATAAATAATGGTCATAAATGAGCGTATAAAGTACAAGGTAGGAAAAACTCGAGTATATATAACTCTCTCACTCATCCCATCCACAAAAACCATTATAGCTTTCCAGTTGGAGTAATAATAGTTTGGCGGGTGAGTGGGAGCTGTGAACGGTGTTACGTATAGGTGTTGTTGTGGGTTTGGTTACTTAACTTGCCATGGTATTGTTTGTATCTGTATACTAGAGGTATAAGTGCTATAAAATCCTTTACCTATTACTACCAACTCACAATTACTATTTACTTCTATGTTGCATGGATCTAACTATGTAACTAACAAACACAAATAATAATAACTTGGACTTTATGTATCTAGCATGTACTTGTCAGTTGATGTTGCATGTGCCAGTATATACTGCTGGTGGTGGTGGTCGGTATTGAGTTACATGTTGTTCTTGTTGTGCTTTTAACCATTGTGAAGTGTAAGCACATAGCATTGCATTTTAATAGAAGCATGGTATGGGTGGACGTAGTAAGTGGTATAAGAGGAGACCTGTATGAGTTTAATGGTTGTATTGTAAGTAGAGCTTAATCGTAAATTGCTGTCGAAGAGATAGTGTGTGCACATTTTATGACTGTGAGATACCATATCCATCAAGGAAAGCGCATGGTTCAAAGAGAATTTATTGTTCTTATCATATTGGTGATAAGAGGCCTAAGGGATACGAAAAATAGAAATGCCTTGATTTTGTCGGCGACTTGAGAGTGAGAGGATTCTTTTAGGCATGGACATGGAACACAGGCACCATGCTTCCATGCAACTACACATACAACCATGTACTGCACACACAGATTTACACTTACTGTTAACGCACCTCTACCACTACAACTTGTATATAAATATACACGAGAGGTGTTCTATGCATATGGAGTGTATAATATGATACATACACAAATACTTAAATTGTTCACATTACATTACTACATAGACACTTTTAACTTGCCTCCGGACTCGGGACTCACTCAGAACGCTTCTTGTCCGAAGCTTTTGGTTTATGTGATAGAATGGAAAGCCACGGTGGTGTGAATCGCTCACTTGCCGTACTGAGTGTAAGTATATGTGCGTAGATTTATTCTTATTGTGTTCTTGAGACTTTTCGAATATACCTACCTACTTGTTATATATGCTCAGACATAAGTTACTCGGTTTTACTTGGCGTTTGTTGATGGTTGTTGGCTATTGGCACTACCATGCACTACTGCACTACTACCTATTTACGCAAATCACATAATATAAAATACAATGCACATTTCCCCGCAAGTAATTTCATTCTTGATCTTTATCTCATATCCTACTTATTCTTCGGTACATTAGTAAGTAAAATATGCTCCAAGTGCAAATGGTATGAGCTGCATTTTTAGTTCTGGTTGAGATTCGAAGCGTGTAAAAACACATGATGCAACTTACAGTTTTCTTTCGGTGTTGAGAAATTCATAATAGTGTAAAGTGTAAGCTTTAAGCTCAATTCTTCTACGAGTTGTGTAAGTACATTTAAAAAAATGAACATGAGTACGTACTAGTAGTAAATGATTAGGAGAGAAGGGAGAACATCTTCTTGTACTTGTAATATTACCACCAGGACCAAAGCGTGAAGATTGACAAAGGTTTGTTATGATGGAATGGCGGGTTGTGCTAGAGATTTCGGCTTGGCTTAGGAAACATCGGCAGCTTCAAAGACTCTTATTCCTTAATTCTGCTGGAATGGACAATGAAGCTCACCAATCACCCCCTCTGGCCGCCATTTGGCCTCGAAGGGTCCTCACGACAAGGAACCCCTAGATGCGTTCTGTGCATTGTTGTCGAAGGGCCTTGAGTCAGCATCTTTATGGTGTTGGTGGACTCTGGAGCGGAACACATGGCAACGACCGTTCTCTCTCTTGGGGTGGTGGTTGTCATGCACAAAAACGACCTCCCGTCCAACTTTTTATGAGCACGAAAGCCTTTAGGGGTGGATGTGCATATAGGATTGCTTAGATTGAATTGTGTGTTTGTGTGTGTGTGCATATAAGTGTAGTAGGTAATTCTATATTACTTTCCGTAGAGACGTCGTCGACGCAACTTCGTAGCATGTATGTAAGTAGTAGTTGCTCCAAGCCAGACCAGAAAGAGAATGAGAGAACTTCTTTCGCCTTTCCTTGGCTTTAATACTTATTCTGTTAACTTTTACATGAACTACTCTCTTCTTACTACGAAGGATACACTGTACTGTACTTTACACTATACCGTACTACTTACCAGAGTACAAGACTATATAGTAGTTACGCATATTATGCTCTAATATATATGTGTCGTTATCTTTGCGTTGCATTATTGTATATACATCGTCATAACACGTTATAAGATGAGTTTTGTACACACATACGCAGAGTTATACCTATGAAATCCCAATATATACGAAATTTAGAACTACTATTCGGCAAGTTCCTCTGGTTTGCGTATTATGGTTTCCTTGGGTCTCTTTCTTGCCTTGGTTGTTGGTCTGGTCTGTATTGTCTTGTCTAATAGCAGTACTTACTGACTCTAGAGTGCGTAGGGATTCGTATGTTTGGTACATCCATAATATTCCCTTCTGATGTCATGCCATGCAAGTAACATTAGCTTCGGCAGAAGCAGCTTGCCTTTTGGTTTTCGTTCTTCGACTAGCCATCACGAGTAGTAAAGTAAGTTGTGGTCGTGGCTACGGAGCTGAAGAGGTAGTACAGTTTACACACATAGTGTATTATATTATTCTTCTCTTCGTATATTCGAAAGAAAAGGCATTGATGAAAATGTAGCCGTGTAGTAGTGTGTAGTTGGTTCGTAGTCGTAGTAGACCGAGGGCTACACTAATATCTGAGTTACATGCATGCAAGGCAAGGCAATGGCAGTAACTATGAAAGAATCGTATAAGCCATAAGCGTAAGAACTAGAGGAATGGTTTTGGATAATAATAGCGAGAAGCGAGTAGCGAGAGAGGGACCAAACCCTTGATTCACTGGGAGGCTAACTAAGCTAACCTTCTTCTTGGCAACTTCCAAACCCAAATCCTCTGCTTCATACAAACCACTCAATAGTCCGCTCTCACGAGTTGCACTTTCATCGTCGCTCTCACTTACACACACAAAATAACAAAACACATTTACTCATTGACTGTGTGCATTCTGATGGGAAACACATAGTTTGGATTTAGTAAATAGTAAATACCCGGGAAACCCTAAGTGACTTACCAACTTGGATTCTCTGAAAGTTCTATCGTTTGTTTACAATTTGTAATAGTGTGTAATTGTATTTATTATCCGTATCTGTATACGTTTGAGATTTACTCGAAAAACACATTAAGCTTGTTTGTTGTTTGCGTTGATTTTTTGGAAGTGAGGATTTACATACGCGTTTAAGTGATTTATACATAGTTTGTGTGCAATACACATACAAGGAATTTTTGGAAATTGTTTATAACAAAAAGATTGGAATTCTGAACTGTTAAGAGTGATTGTGAATCCGTGGGATACGTCAATGTTATTACAAGTACGTATATATAAATGATATGAGTACAGTTACATGACAAACTTGCTCTTTATCAGTCCTAGTCCTTCAAATGGACGGAGACAAGAAAAGATGGATTTTCTTATCACTGTGCTACTATTTGGGAGGAAACGAGTCCGTGGTGGTTTAGTTTGTTCGTAGTGTGGCTTATTCTATTGTATGTGTGTTGTGTCCACGTTTGTAATCATCTATACTACTCGTTCTGTTTATGTTGTCTGAGCCGTAACTACTACTGTATTTCAAAACACACACATCAGGCATTTCTCCCTAATGATAAATGCTATGAATTTCCAATACGTATCGTTAAGTCCAAGGTAAAGAAAAGTATTAACAGAGAGTATATATGTATACCTAATACTATTACAGTGAATATTATCACTCTCCTCTCCGGCTTCCTTCAAATATAATTTGTTCTCAATTCTCACCACCATCTCACACTAATGCAATACAAACAAAACAACTTCAGACAACATTTGACGAGTTAAGAAGTTACATTATCACCAGCGTCAATTATTATACCGTGGCAGTGTGACTCTGTGTGTGGATATTTATTCAGTCTCTGTAAAAGTCTGTGTAGACTCGGTCGTTTGGATTTCTTTGGGAGTATTGAGAATCCTACTTGGAGAGTAGTCTCGATCTGTCAAAAGCAGAGTTGGTGAACTTCTTCAGTGTGTACTAAATTATTAGTTCAGTGGTATTCTGTGTAGTGTGACTTGGCGTGTGCATTACGTAAAAATACTTATACGAGAATCACAGCAACAGTCTAGCAGCTCTCACACACACGTTGATTGTATTCAGTACACATCCAAAGTTTAAAACGGGACTTTATGCACTTCACTACTCCACGTTTAGATGTTTGGAAACTGAACTACCTACTAACTTGAGTCCTATATATGTCGAGTACAATACACAACACAGACCATACTCCTCGTCTCTCCTGCCCTGCTACTGCATTATTAGCTTTGGCTATGAAAGCACGGATTGAATCCCATGGAATTCATGTTTACATCTTCTCTGGATGAGATTGTTGTATGTTCTGTTCAATGGTCCTTTCGCTCTGACTTGCCTTAACCACTATAAACTACAACTACTACATGAGGATCCGTCGGATGCTGTAAAAAGTCAAGTCGACTGGTGAATAGCTGCAGTACATGTTCTGTTCTGCTTGCTCACCCATCACATAACGAGTATACATTCCAAGGAGGCAAGTCAAGAGTCAAGATCTTCTGTCCTTATTGCGGCGGAAGACGGAAGGGAGTCTGAGAAAGCGTATCGGATCTGATCATAGTAAACTGTAAACTTACACAGTGCACACATACACCATTCACTCCTACTAATGCACAATACCATTACAGTGTACTACTACAAAATAAAACTGCGACCCAACCAAGACTTTGCCGATAATCCTTACTAGTGTGTGTCACAAAGATTTACTAATGAACACGTTACAGTGTGCACTAACTAAAAATCTGCATTACTATACTATAACATAACTAATATCGTTTTGTAAGACCGCATGTTTCTATAAATGCACAAAGTATCTTGCAAAGGTATATGTATAAGAACTAACACAAATCCTAGTAGACTGATGTAAACTGAAGACCCGGTTTTTCATTGAAGTCTCTCTCTCTCTCTCTCGTACTGGTAGACCATACAGACTTACTTGGTACTACTACTACTACTACTATAGCTATACATACATATGCTATTATTATTATTATGATGGGTAGTTCCCTGCTCTGTTCAACTGTGTTCTTTCCGCTGCAAGTTGTTTATTCGCCGAGTGCAAAAGATAGAAGGGTGCCGCAAAGTGTTCGTGCTGGATGTTGATTCTGACGTAAGACTTGCTCTTCTGGGCTATGTTCATTTGAGTTGTGTTATTAGTGTCGGTGTGGCTCTTTCTCTATTCAATAGCATTCTGTATCGCATTGTGTATGCGTCGTGTATATATACATATGCATATTATTTATGCAGAGCAGACAGTTCCACCATATACAAATACATGGTAAAGAAGGGCTCTACTACTCTACTCCTACAGCAACAACTACTACTACGCTTCAATTCTATATCAACATCAACTTGAACAACACAACCAATTTACTTTATCGGCATCAGTTCACTCGCTCTGCTCTCCTCACAATTCACTCATTCAGTTGACTTGCTTGCTTCGAGTTGGGAGAGTGTAGTGTTACATTTATATTACGGAGTTCTTTAGCGTTCGAGCTTAAAAGCGGTCTTCTCACAGTCTCCTTGTGCTCAAGAGAAGCAGAACACAACATTTTTAAGCTACATATCTCTCTCTCTCTCTGCTACATTACATTTCAATACTGGCATATCCATATGCACTACTACTACAGCTACAATAATTATCACACAAATCGAAGCAAGCCAAACGAAGTAGACTAATCTTGATTAAACACTTTGTTTCTGCCACACAAAGTTGCATTGCTTTACTAGATAGTATTACAATTACTACTACCATATCAATCAGTCGCACCTGCAACTTCTTCTCGAACAAAGCAACAAAAAATAATAAACCTGCTAATATTATTATATTGTAATGATAACATGTAGGCAATTATAATTCACTTTACTATACGTTCCTTCTCAAATTCAATTGGAGTTTTTGGATTGAGTTTATTACACAACGGAGCTACTTACTACAGAAAGTTCATTTGTGTATGTGTAGTGTCGTTTTGTGGTGTTTAAACCTTCTAGTGTTGTAGTGAGGTTCGGTCACATTTTATGTACGGATAATATATACCTCATTCAAAATACAGAGCCATATACAACTGAGCTTCGGCTCACAGTTATTTATTGAAGTGATGGCTACTCAGTTTGTAAAGTGGTGGAAAACCAAGTTTCATGCAACCAGTGGATGTACATATAAAAATATTTCGGGTAAGTCTCAACTTAGAGCTTTTAAATATTTCTGAGGTAGTTTCTATAACTTTATGTCTCAAGAAATCTTCAGACCTTAAGAAATGCAATTACAGTTCAGATATGCAATGAACCAAAAGTCAAACACAGGTCTTATGAATTCAAGAAATGACACAAACGCAGTTTAGGTATTTTTTGTACATCTGTGTACTACAGCCTTATAATTGTCAATGGGTAGTAAAGTAATTTGCTTCTCCGATGTGTCGTAAAACATGAATGAAATTGAGATTTATGGTATAATTTTCTACACTGACAGGCAAACTAAATACATGAAATGTTAAAGGTAATTAAATTATCACTTTACTGTTAATGATACTACACTAATATTAATGTTGTTTTAATTGCCAACATTATTATATTGGTTTGTTCTTCTCCGTCTTAATTTCTATCTTATACTACAAACAAGTAAAGCATACGAAAACCGAAACAATACTGCAAATTACCAATAGAACCTCAATTAATTATCAAGTGATGTTTCACTTAAATGTAATTTAGAATCTCGGTGTCTTTAATGAGTCTTAGTTAGTAATTTACTTAGTTCAATACAAAATTAACCCTCTAAACCCTATACTTGAATTCAATACGTCATTTTTAATCTTGCAGTGCTAACAATATTGCGTCACGTGGAAAAAAGTTGTAGTGAATTTCAATGACAATGACAGTAACCATGTCAAGTGAGTATTCATAGTGAAACTGGTATGGCATTGGGATTGTTGGACAGAATACATTTTTTGTCTTGCGACGATGTTACTAAAAGAGTATCTGTATATAGATAGACGTCCGTATAGAGTGACTTAGATTAGTATTAAGTGCAAGAGAGTGCATTTTATTAATAACATTCATTTGGGTTGACATGACATGACAAGACTGTCTTTGGTCGTGAAGGAAAATCCATTCATGTTCTATGTGACTTGACTTGTATAAATACTACAGCTTTACATTCTTTCACGGTATTGTAAAATCTGTTTTCGTTTGAAGAATATTCATTACAAGAAGCCAGCTTGGAGATTTCCATATTTTTCGCTATAAATTGTGTAATAACATCACTAAATGCATAAGTGCAGATCTGTAAAATTAGGTTGTGGTGTTGTGCGGAGTAAATACACGTTATAGCCCTAACACATGATGAATAATAAATATGGTAAACATATAATGATACATTCCTATCATATTAAAGAATATTAAACACAGTATACACATAGCGAAGCCAAAAGCAGAGAGCAACATTGAATAAATGTATAATGGAATAGTTATGCTGAATTGGCCTCCCAACATAAAATGTTGTTCCCTACGACGTCCCCACTCAGTCAATTGATGTCGGCAAACTACAAAGAGGTCCTTGAGGCTTCTCTCTTGCTCGCCGCCATACCATCATTTACATCCTCACAGTGTCCACAGCAGCCCTTTCTTTTGCCTCTTTCTCAGTTGCTCTAATAGCCGACTTGCTTTGGCTTTAGCATATTACAACTCTACTACCAACAACCAACCTATCTGCTATCCTGTCATAAACTTACATTGCATACATATAATATAATGCTATGAGAATGCTAACTTCAGTTTTTACTTCACTTGAATCGCTCCTCGCTGTTGATTTTCCTACGTTGGCTTAGAGTAGTGTTAGTTTTAAACTGAGGTACAAAAGCTCGGTTAGTAAAGCTGCCAGAATGCATACCATCATCATCATCGTGCATGGCTTCATAACCTTATCAATTTCTAAGCTATATTATGCTCTCTGTATGTACAGAGTACCTATATAATATTATAATGCACTTGAATATGCCATAAACACGATATATAATGTAATATATGCAGATAAACACAAGCACACAACAACGTGTCCATTATATACTATCTCCGTTTGATTTGTAATAAGCATTACATAGGATGTACAGACCTGTGTATAATATTATGCTTTTTACATACTTGTCCCATCTTTTTACACTTAACCGCACATGAATTTTACTTACAGAAAATTCGTAACATATAATATGATTATTGTACTGCTAATCTTCGTTGTGATCTTCACAACACCGGAAATTCTATCTGATACAAGATTTTGTGAAGGAAGTAGTAAATAATAAGGTGAAATTAACTTTCATGCATTCCTTCACTTTTTTGATTCATGGACAATTTCAAAATGCCATATAGGTTCTCATGTGTGTCTCGTGGAGGCGTATAATTAATATTAATCATTGTTTAACGAGAAGTAACTTTAACAAATATTTTTTCTGCAATTAGACGTTACTTTTACCTTGTGAATCATAATAATAGTTCTCATATCTAGTTAAAGGTTACTACTACACTACTAGTTATGTGTAATATTATAGGTCCTTATTACTTATTTGTGATTAGTGATTCTGATTAGTGATTAGCTTCTACCATGCGATGCTAATAATTATATTCAAAGCGGCTATTACTATTAGTAATCCTGTTTGGGTTGTTTTTAAATGCACAAGTACCTACATTCTTTCTTTCGTTTTGTTTGCCTTTAAAATTGATAGATAGTTACGTACACACAAGGGCTAATGTGTATATATGTACTTTGTAGGTTTGGCTTGAAACTTTTAATGACAATTAAATGATAGGAAAGCCTATTTGTCCTATTCTATTACATTACACACGAACTTCTCCTGTGTGTATACTTAAGAGGGAGCTTTGTTTTGTAACTGCGTCTATTTATTTATCGTAAAAGGGCAAATAAAATGTAAATTGACAAGAAAGTTAATGGAGTATGTTAGTTACTTAACGTGAAAAATTGAATTTGATTACTTTCGGCTGGTGTGTTTCACAGTTTCGTCGGCATTGCTTTTGCTATTCAGTTATTTACAATTTCTCTGCTCAATCTTTCATTATAGTTAACTCTAACTGTCGGCGCGTCATTCTATAGCTTTGTCTATTGTGTGTAGTCTGTATTTGAGTTCCATTTCATTCTTCTTATCCTGCAACATATTATTTTTATCACATTGTATACGACTGCACTGCTATATTATCTGAGAGACCAAGCAATGATGCCGGTCTGAGAATTGTGTGTATAAAAATAAACCACGACATCGTACAGAGTACATGTAATAATGACAGCATGAAAATGAGCATTCTACTTAACTTATATAATAAATAAAAAATCCATGACTCATTTTATCTTCGCTATTAGTTAATAGATCGCTTTAGTTGCTTAGTAAATGCCTTTAGGGCAGGTATGTGCTTATCTTTCCTCCTTACTATATGGCGGACGTATTATTGTTGATCTCGTAGGAATGTAAGTTTCCAGTATCAGATTTACATTCCAGGAAGCAATAAGTAGTTGAAGTATGTAATGGAATATTGATAACATGCTACAGACATAATAGGCGATCTGTTTTGTTAAAAGAGAGTTATAACAAGACAGAGCGAGTGAGAGAGACGGTGAGTTTCAAGTTTTCCATTGGGTTGACATTGACTCAACTCGTTTCACATCTGTATATTGAATTCTTCCGTCTCTACTACTAGAGCTTTACTCAGCCTTAAAGCTTCTCAGGTTGTCTTGTCTTCATGCTCGTAGTCTTTAGAGTTGGACAGTGGTAATTAGGATCTACGAGCACTTGGTGTTTTCAGTCAACCCCTACCGACCGCCTTTGACGTGCCGACCTTACAAGTCAAAGAATATACCTACATTATTGTTATTACTAAGCTTTCTCAGTCTGCTACTCCACTCAAATGCTTTGTCAGTGTCACAGACGGCGAAATTAACTTTCTACTTACTTATATGTATGCACATTACTTGTTTACTCCACAGTACCAATAATAATAATATACTTACGTGGCTAAACCACCTATTGCATACAAAACCCATTACGCGCCCTGCAGATTTACTGCAAATGAATTTAAATGTAAATGTCTCAACCACATACTTTTCCGATGTCTCATATAATATCCGTACTTGCCTATAAAACTATATGGATCTTTTTTACATGGGCTAGTTAGATTTTAGTAGTAGTGGAGCAAATAGTGAAATCATAGATATTCTCAGCATAAGGTAAAATGGTACGTGGAAATGGTAGTAACGTAATGTAACGCTTTTCTGTGATGTGATGAGTAATTAGCTCAAATTAGAACTGTGTGGCTCCATTCATTGTTCATTGTTTTCGTGTGTCTACCACTAAAGAAGGTTTCCCTTCCTGTGTGCCTTGTTGGTCTATTTAAGTTGTCGTTTGAAGGCAACTTGGAAAATCCCGAATGGTTATTAAGGCTGAGTTAACTGCTGGTGATAAGCTGATTGTGCTCTGTTTGTCTTTCCACTACTTGCTTCGACTTCATAGAAGGATTTCTTCTTGACGACTCTAATAATACAGAATATGAGTAAAGGTGGGATATATAAGGATTGTAGTAGAACTATTTAAGCTCTTATTACTATCGCAGCTGTTCCTGGAAAGAAGGAAGAGCCACGAAAATAAAATGGTCATTGATGAGAAGTCTTTCTGTCGTGCCTTCTTGAGTAACTAACTGCGAGTACTAGCTAGACCTCTGTGTAATGTGGTTTCAGTCAGTGTAATAATAATATGTCGGGGAATGTGGCCGGAGTGTTAGAACTACACCAGTTCTAAACTTCCTAAGTAGAATATCGTTTCAGGTAAAGACGGCAAAGTCTCTTTACATTTTCGTGTACTTTGTGTGCATGTTACTTCCAAAACTTTGTATAGGTACTCTTTTGTCTATGTCTATCTGGAAACTATTATCCTTACTCTCTCTCTACTCTATTGCATATCAATCATTCTTCAGTCGGCTTAACTTTTGAATGTAACGAAGATTTAAGAGGTTTGTTGTCAATTCTCTTTAGCATCAGGAATGCGCTAGACGCAACTTAAATTATGTCAGCTACGTCTCGTGTTGTTTTCAGTCTACGGATTCAATTATTCCTACCTATACCCACCCGTACTAAGACTAATTTCTTAGATTCCAACATAATCCTTGTTGTTAAGTACACAGAAAATTCCATGCTATTCAATTTGCTTGCGTCTTTGAAAATAATGTGCAACTATAGGGACTGTGCGCTTCATAGAGGCATGACAATCGCGCCAACTCTTAATACT
Organism: Pogonognathellus flavescens; assembly: GCA_019776165.1. Classification (NCBI taxonomy): domain Eukaryota; kingdom Metazoa; phylum Arthropoda; class Collembola; order Entomobryomorpha; family Tomoceridae; genus Pogonognathellus; species Pogonognathellus flavescens. The sequence continues at coordinate 26,130 of JABASD010002501.1, forward strand.
ATAGTTGATTTTCATAGGCGGACTTTGCTCCATGTACCTACTCAATACACGTATTAACTCATATTTTTGAAAAATCGCAACTCGGAAAGTATTGATTTGAAAAATGTGAAAATTACGGAAATGTAT
>JABASD010002502.1:0-26250 GCA_019776165.1 Pogonognathellus flavescens
ATAGCAGTATGAGAACTTGTCTTGAGTCTTGGCTGAACTTGCGCAGTCTCAAATGCATTTTGGCTACTTTTCTCTACACATACGTTGCTTTTATTAATAAGTAAATAGTAAAATCCAGGTGCTGCCATAAATTATAAGGCAAACTATTCACATGCGTCCTACTTACATAGACAAAATCTTCCTGTTTCACTATACCTACTTATATTTTACACTCACACTCCTGTGAATACATAACAGATAACACTGCACACAAATCTTTATAGTTTGTACACCGAAAGCCGAGAATTTACAATTTACCAAGCCATGAGACACACAAACACAAATATAAAACAACACTTTCAGTTGCAAGTGGATTGAAGTGAGTTGTTCCTCTTGTAGTATTTGTGTACACTCTATATATATATATATACATCCCATATATACCTATATAGTAGTAGTAGTAGTAGTAATAGACTTTATGAATCTTTACTACTTTTTACTTGTGTATGTATACTGTAGGACAAATACACAGGTCTAAAGCTGTGTCTCTCTCATCACTTTCATCCAGCTCATAAAATATGCAAAGCCACACATTCACACACAAATCGTACAATGGAGACACATCAAGCCATCGCACATTGCAACATCATCCGTCTAAAAGCTACACGTATGCATAAACAAATAGTTAAGAGAGAACAACATAACACACCCTGCATAAACCAAAACGATATACCGCAAAACACCTTACAATCGTATACTCTTCCTTCTTATATCTGTATAATACACCAGAAGTGTTCAAATACACGTCTAAAGTCAAAATATCACCGTGTAAAACCAAAATACAAACAAATGGAACCTCTTACAAGAGCAATTCAATGAAAACGTGTCTCTATGTTTATTTAAGGTGGAGAAATGCCGTGAAAACATACATACCTAAGCTTTATACACACACCTATACTCTATACACTACAAAACATTGATAAATTCTGAATGCATAACTTCCCATGTGTGTTTTACCTTTGAGAAACTTAAGCACGAGTTCAGAAATATAAATACGCTATTTGCCGCATGTGGAGAAATTGAAACAGATTCACGGGAAAGCCTCTCTGTGTGTGTTAACGTGTATAGGGAGCTAAATTATAATAGGAGTAAGTAAGTAGTGAAGTGACATGTTCATTTGCAGTTTCACAACCAGACAAAAGCTCCCCCGCGTGCGTCCTTTTCATTTGTTTCACTAACTAACTCTCGGCACAGAGAGTCGTCGTGGTCTCAATACAAGTACACTATGGGTTTCTTGTAGCTTAACTCGACAAATGCTTTCCCTTATTCGTCTAGTACTACTAACTAACTAAACTACTGGTATTTCCTTTCCTATCTTTAATCTCTCTCTCTTTCTGTCTCTCTCTCTCTTTCTGTCTCTCTCTCTCTGGCTTGACTGTGTCTGTTCGGTTTGCGTGATCTCATTTCATCCTGTTGACGCCGAAACCAAAGTAGACCACATTTGCACACAAACAAAGCTCTTGTATACACATATACATAGAAATATACGCTAAATACAATAGTAACAAGAGCAAAAAGCGCAATAGGGCAATCTCATACAAAAACCGTGTGTTTGCCTTGAAAGTACTAAAACCTAAGTAAATCCTACACTATAAGTAGTACACAGTGACAGGAAGATTTAATCTTGTAAAGTAAATTCTGTAGGCAGGGAAATATTTTCTAAATTAATATGGATTTGGATGTACAGGGAAAGTTTCAAGGATATTAGCTTTTAGTTCAAGAGGAGTTTTCATATAAGTGTAGTATTGCATTGCAGGAGAAAGACCTTTTGGTTATGAGTGTAATTATTTATTTGTATATAGAACCATTGCGTAGGGAATAACAATAATGATGGTAATAATATGAAAGCTTCATAATAATTCTGTAACTAAAGGGAAATAGTTTATGAATGACTAATATTGTATACCCGTCTGTGTGAGTTTTCGTTCAGATTCGGTTAGAAGTGAGTAACTGAATGTTTTGATGGATTTAGGGAATTCAGAGCAGAAGCAAGTCGTCTGGTTTAATATTCATAGCTTTTAGCTTCATAATAATACACAGCACAGGCTACATTCCTTCCTGCATTGCTTTTCGTATTAAATTGCAAGTATTGCTGGCTGTTCCTGTACCCGCAGCACAGAAGCATTCGCAAATTCGTCCCAATTTGTTTAAATGTAATGCAGAGACTGTGTGAGAGAGAGAAACACGAAGTGTACGAGTACTCTGAACAGAAAATCAAACTAAAATGCAGTCCCGAGTAATGTATTCCCAATGGGTTTCTGTTTGTAGTCTCTGATTTGATGTCTGAGTTTACTCTCAGAGTGTATAGACGATTTCGTGGTGCACTGGTGCTACCTTTCAATGTACTAATATTTCATACAGTACTATAGTGTACAAATTTACTTGTATAGCTCCATCAAGACTTTGTAAGTAAGCACGAATAATTTCAAAACTTCGGAGTATACACAGTAATCTACAGAAAATTTGCACTGTAAAATTACGAGCAGTGGACTTTGACTTTGTTGTGTACATACTGGAACTAAAATTTCTGCAACGATTATTTGATGAGATGCAGCACAATTTTATAAATTAACAAAGTTTCTTTCAAAACCTGTACATTTGCCAACTTCAATTTTGAACCTACTACTAAAGCAAATAGTCAGGAAAGGATTTGTACCGATGCAAATTGTTTAAGTACTTACATAGGTATACTATTTATTGTTAGTTTGCAAAATTTCCACAAAGAAATAAAATATTTTGCGATAATTTGTAAAGAAAATTAAAAGTAGTTCAGCAAAAGTAAATAACTATTTTCCTGCTTATTAACTGAACTTACCTATAGTATAATATTTTACAGTATCATCTGTATCTAACTGTTATAACTTACAAGTGGAAATTAATGCGAATAAGTTTATTTATAAAATTCCTCTCATCAATTTGAATATTAAATGGAATTTACCAATGTTACATACTTACAGGTTGGAAGTACATCAATATGGTTGGCACAAAAAGAATTGATGTTAAAAAATAAAAGGTTTGAAGATTGAAGAGCTTTGCTACGTTGTACTGTTATTTCACTTACAGCTTTTCTGTTGCATAATTAATTAATAGATGCACACATGAATATTAATACAAACAATGATGTATTGAAAATTTATTCATGCCGAAACGTACTTTTACTTCACACGAGCTAAATACAGAAAGCCTAGCTTTAATTTTCTTGACCATATTTGCGCAATATATGGCTTTCTCTCGATGCTATTATGTATTTACTGAGTTGTAATAAAAAATTGTGTGAAAATGACGGTGAAAGCCTTTAGGAGGAATTCTGAGTGTTTTCTTTGGCGTTACTGATGCAAAAAGGCTGTAGGTCGTTGGTGGAATTCACAGGAATACACAACGCGTGAGAAAATTGCCATTCTCGATTGTTTACGACACCTTAGCGTATCCGACTGGAGGGTTTCTCATCCAGTACCCTTTTATTATTGCCTAGCAGCTGAATGTATATAGATGATAGTCCTACAGCACTTTAGACCTACAATCGGGGAGAAAAAGAAAGTTTCTTTGTATAAAATAACTATCCTTTACAAAAAGTGGTGTCTGTGTCTATGTTTGTGTGTGTGTGCCAATGTTTACATTGCCGGCTGGCTTTTTGGCTGATAGAATTTTCCATGTCCGTTTAGAAATAAAAGGAAATGACTTTGCTACTGTGTTCCATTGTGCTACACTGTTTCGGGTATATAGCTCCGTCGTATTTACATGTCCTTGGAGATTTTCACGCACACAGGGCACACGATGCAAACAAGATTCGCATGCATGTGAACCCAAGCAAGCACAAGTACAACAAGCAAAAGGAAAATGTAAATTAAATGTTTAAATAATAAAATGGAAAACAGAATTGGGGAATTCAACGTAAAAGTACTTAAAATAAAAACAGTAGGACATCACACGAGGACTATTTCTTTTTACGGTTTCCCTACAAGGGTTATGTTCATTTAGAAATGTAATTAAAACACATACGTCCACGTGTCCTGTAGCTAAGTAATTAAAAACACGTGCATTTCATGGTATACGACACTCTTTCTCAATATAGAAATACGTAAATATATGTGAAGGTACACTCGAACAATTTTAATTTAATTTTACAGTTCAGAAAATAGAATCTAGACGTTTTTAATCATGTAAAGTGGAATAAAAAAATTCTATAATTTGCAATTTGTTTTTGTGATTTCCAGATGGGTGGATTGAGACGGCTTGATTCGGGTAACATTCGGACACATTTTTACCCGGAGGGAGGTTGGGGATGGATTGTTTGTGCTTGTGCTTTTCTCGCTCATGTCACCACGTCAGGAGCTCAGCTCTCAGCCGGAGCTCTTCATATCGTCCTTTCTAATAAGTTTCAAGACTCAAACGCACAACGTAAATATTTTTGTACCATTTACTATAACTATTTCTAAATGTAAGTGTAGATACAGAAGTCAGGACAAATATAATGTGAGTGATTCAAAATGAATACCTAAGTATATACACCAGTATGTTCATTTTTAACCGATTTTAATTGTTTAAACGCACGAATGAGACAAAACTTAATTAAAATGGTAAATATTAATGATACTCGAGGTAAACATTTTAAATTCAAATAAAAATTGAATTTATTCAACTTTAACAAACTTTCGACAGTAAAATTCTGTCTTAGATGAGTTTAGTGTGAACTATATAGTACCAGCGTCTCATCTAATTTGTCTAAACTGTCGATAGCTTGTTAAAGTAAGTGGAATAAATTCAATTTAATTTAAAATGTCTACCTCGAATATTTAACAACATCCGAGGTATAAAAAGTCTCCGTTACTACTTAAAAAACTTGATTGTCAACCAACCGAATTGGAAGGGGCTACAAATTTCCAATATAGTACTTTTATTTTATGCAAAGCTCTTTGGGTATTTCCATTGCGATTAAATACAATTAATTGATAATTAGGCAATTTTTCATGTCATAGGTACTACTGCTGTCATTTGCAAATATGCAATTAATTGTATGCACTTGTAAGCAAATGACAAATAACTGCCACGAGTGTTAATTTAAAACTGCCTTTGGAGTCTTTGGTATAATAAATAGCACTTCAAATTCTTACTTTGTCATTTGTCTTGACCATAATGTTATAATATTGTAGAAATAGGAAGAAGGTAATAAATTACGTTGAGAAGAAAGCGGAGTTCTCGCTACGTCTGGCGTTGTCGTTGTCATCGCCTTATTAAATAATCGGGGAGCGTATAATTTGCCATGCTTAGTCACTCCAGGTTTGTATAAGAAACCAAATACACATTGAAAATATTATAGACACATACAAGTGTGGATTTGAAAGGAGTTTTACATAGAGAGACCAATATATTTCTCGTATCTTGGCAAATAAATCTCATGGTGAATGTCAAGAGAATGTCTTGGACACTTGTTACACACAGAGAAAAGTTTATGCTTACATTACACATTCAGAATGACCTATAACTTCCCCCATCCAATGCCAACTCACATTTCACAATACCTATACACTAAACTATACGAGTAAAATATAAAATATATTGATATGATACAAATACACGTATATACTATAGTATCATCTTTCCCGAGATATATTTGTATAAGTTATTTCCGTGTTAGTAGTAGGTATATCCTTATATGGAGAGTAATCTCATATTCTCACGTATCACGCAAAGGATAGAACTCAAAGGAACTAAAGCTGAGAAAGTATTTCAAACTTTCTGGACTTTCTCACACTTGGGTCGTCTTTTACATTCAATTCGAACATAATTTCACTTTACACTTACACACTACTAGCATTTCATCTATAATGTGCGTTTAGCATTCGTTTAATGGCTCATACACTGTAATATACGATTTCTCAATGATGTAGCACATACTAGAAGCAGAAGTTTGTATGTAAAATCCAATAGAAGCTTCACACAGTGTGTTAGTTTCCCTTTATTCACTTTCCTACAAATTATTACCATATATACAAGAGGAAGCGCTATTATCATATGACCGCTACTACATAGATAGTCTGTTGAATCGTTTCTTACGCATTTTACCATGGAGTACAATTTCACGCTTTTATATTCATGGTATACAAATAATCTTCTTGTGTGTTGTGGTTCCCTCACACCCGCACGGTCATACACATTTCCCTCTTTTGTAATGTCAGAAGCTAAGAGCTCATAAAGTTTGACAGAATTTTCCATACATAAGGATTTTATTATTGCAAAACTCCATTTCTTATGTATTCCCAGCTCATATAGGCAAAGACGAGTTTCACCCTTTTGAATTTTCTTTTCACACACATATATAGCTCACTATGAATAAAAGGGTTAGCATTTGCATGTACCACACTATTTTCACCACTTTTATTTGTAGGTAGATTGTTTGTGTAATACAAGATACCAAGAATGAACCGCAAGGATAAATCTTTTCCATTCTTCCTCCCACCTCCTGTCGTTGGCCGTTTTAACTGCAAGAAAAGAAACTAGTAACAAACTCCCAGAAACTAAAATTTAATTTAATCAAAACTGTTTCCGTTATTTAAGATCCTGATCTGCACTAATGAATACAATTTTCTAAACTTAGATAGGTAGGTTATGTATTTCTACTTTCTATTATTTCTATAATACTTTTAAAGAACTAGCTAAATTTATTTACCTAATATGTACAAACGGAAACAGTGCTGTCTTTAGGTAGCATTAGCCTAGGAGGAATGGGCAATTAGTATTGAACCGAAAATGGAAACAAAGAAAGTGCATAAAATTACCTACCGTATAGATCTCTGTTTACAAAGTAGTGATAAATATGAAGCAATTCGAATAAAACGTGAATTTATTCGACACTTAGGTTTGAATTACCTGCCTACCGTACATAGGAGAAAGTACAATAAGGAAATGTCTTGAATTCAACACTATTCCCTGAGGTGCACATCTATCTGTGTTTATTTGGAGTCGGATGAGAGTCAGGTATGCATGTGAATGTATGTGTGTTTTCGTTTTGCACGAGGAGTTTGGATTCACTGCAAAGGAATTTAAAGGTATGCGGAAATGGAAATTGAAAATGGAAATGTGATTCGAGTTCAGGTTCACAGAACAACATGTTCCTCCTACACACCATCATGATATCCCTGGTAGTACTAAAACAGCTTTCGAATCTCCAGTTACCCATACGTTCTTTTGGTTCACACTATTCTAAACTTATAAGCACCTCGTGAAGTTCATTTTATATTATGTAAACCTAAACAGATGCCATTATCATTGATATCCTACAAACATATGGATTCAGCTATGCCAACATAAACTACAACTAATATAAGTAACTATATATACCATCAACACTACATAAATGTAAATGGACATAGTAGCGTATATCCCATTAGATACACTTTTCTGCACACATATTTACATTTTGCACATACTTACGTATGAATTGGCACAAGAATAAAATTGCAAAATGTTACATAATAATAATGTGATGCAATATTACATACGAGGTTATCTCCATGTAATATAAATATATTTCCAGTATTAAGGTCGTTAGTGTAACGTTACGGAGTTAGGTATAAATATATAGGGAAGAGATTGTAAAGAAATTGTCCTAAGCGTAGGAATTGATGCAGAATGAAAATTTGCTCAAAGGAAGGACATGCAACCAACTCACGTAAAGGTACCTGAGGTATAGAACCTACACATGGAGCAAGAGCACTCAAAGGTACAGAGAGAGAACAGGAAATTTTGCCTTTGAGAATATTAGAAGAGGTCGTTTGATCAGAAAAAGAGTACTTGGGAAAAGGCACACTCACATACACAAGCAAAGCCATTCTCCATCTATATAACTATGTAGTAGAATTTTAAGCTGAAATATACACTCACCCCCTTTGCCTGTGTTAAAATGTAATTCCTGTATGGTAAAGGAAAAAATAGTAGTAGTAATACATACATCTCCTGTAATATATAGCGGTATAACTCTTTTACATACAGAAAGGACCTGACAGCTGAATACCAACTGGAGAGCTAGAAAATGTATAGTGCTAATAATAATAACATATATCTGACAAGTTTCTTTACACCGACAGATGCACAAATAAATAATTATGTAATTGAAACTTAAGAACCTGCTTTAAAATTATTATTATACTCGTTACGTATAAGGTAGCTCTAATACCTATTACCTATAGAAAACTAGTTTTAGCGAACAAATGTCATGTTATAATTGCATTATACTTATTTTCCGCTTTGGTCGTGTGATTGTTATGTGATATACAATTTATAAAGGAAAGATTGCTACCACCACTACCTATATATATGTAATTATCTGCAGACAATTACGAAATGCATAGAAGAAAGAGAATACTAACAAGCTGTATATACGTACAAAGCCGCCAGGAGAGAGAGAGAAAGTCAAAGTGTGTCCTATATAAGCACCTAAATCTTTCTATATAGATTTATATGTATGTACTTTGGTACATACCACCATGGAGTTGACGGATTTATTGCGAAAAGTTTTAATTATACTTGTCACATGTCACCGACATGGCTTTCCCCCTATATAGAACTTCACTTCTATTATATATGAATGTTTACCACTATACAAATTCCTGCATAAAAAGATGTTATAAACCATAGGAGCAGGGTTTGTATAGCCTTTAATGCTGATACTTAGTTAAAGTAGCCTTATATAAGTGTAAGAAAATTGCTTTTATAAGTATAGCGTGTAAATTTAAGGGGTGTAGTATAAATTTGTAAAGTCTAGTGTCTATTTGGTTGGTTGTGTTGTTTAAATAGATGTCGAGTGCATGCAGATTGAATTGAAACGAGAAACAATTTAATGTAATGCAACGTAACGAAGCGGAGAGTTCTCTCGTGTCTATGAAAATAAGTATATAGTATTAATGCTGGGCAATGTGCAGGAGCAACGAGCAGTTTGTAAGGAATTTTGCAGAGGAAACTATATAAACGAGAAGCAAAAGTCAAAGGAAGAAGTCAGGACTGAGAAGACTATAGTGGGAAAAACATGGTTAGTAAACAAGAATGGTAGGAGTAGGAGTTGTTCTGCAAACACTAAACAGAGTTCTTCTCATAGTAGAATGATTAAACAAGGAAAGAGATGCACATTGTCTTAGTCTTAGGTAGTTTCAATGTTTTGCTGCTGGTATTTGTTACTACGAGACTTGCTTCCTTTGTTTATTATGTCTTCTCGGAGGTTGTATGGTTATGTATACTTCTATTTAGAAAGGGCCTTCATTATTATGCGCCTAATAAATGTCAAGAGAGGAAAACAATTTTAAAACTTGACGGAAAAACAAAATGTGACATAAATTGGAACCTAATATTCGCCAACCTAAAGTGAACATTGACCAACTGTTTTAAATACTTTGGTTGCCATTTTATTTAATTGTCCAAATTATTTCCTAAATGAATCTGTAAATTTGTTTCATACTGATAAGTTTCTCGTTACACAAATCAAGAAGGAGGTATGAAGATTTGTCTAACAAATTGATTTGTGAATTTTCATTAAAATGGGATTGCAAACTTATTTTGGTGTGTGACTCATCTACTAAATTTGAAAAACCTTTAAATTTACAAGTAACTAAAAATTGTTAGGGAACCTTTATTTATTTCACACTTTAACTTTGGAGTTACAAATTCTCTTCCCACTTTTAATTTCGTGGAGCTTAATTAGTAAGTTTGCAAGTGAGGAACAAATAAACTGCAGCTACATTTTCTAATATGGGTTAAATATTTGCATGAATTTGCATGGAACGGATATGAAATTTCATTTATTCTTTGTATTATTTACACTGAGAGTTTACAAAAGGAAAAGCCACGCTGCATGAGTTGTATAATAAAAGCTAAGTATTCAATAATATGGCAGTAGCACACACAGTGTTAGGTACACACTCTAAACCATAAAGTATAAAGAGAATGTAAACAGGGTGACATGCAGTAATAGGCAATTTATTTGCTGTAAATACGTGACCCATTTTCAATTCAACTTTCTCCCTCTCTATAGGTATTCTAGAAAATCCATAGCCATAATATGTACTAACAAAAAGTACTTACATGGTATAGTAAAAGAAGAAGAGAGCAATACTAATATTGCCATCAGGAGTCTTCCATGCCTTTTAGTATTTGCGGTTTCCTCTTTGCATGGATCGCATCCTTGATCTTATACAAAGCGTTGGTAGTACAAATATAATGTAAAATGCTTACAAACATATTAAGGCAAGTAGGGATTCAGTATACATTTTCACTTAAATACGTTAAGCGAGTTTGTATACACATACGGCATGGTTCTACATATATAATGCTATATAGTGCCTATATAGGTATGTCAGAGAATGTTAGGTTAGGAAGAAAATGAAATTGCATTTCAATTCGAACTAGATAAACTGCGCTCGACAGACAAGGAGACAGTTCCAGTTCAGTAGAATCGCAATGACAGAAATGGGGAATCGTTCGCATCTCTGTCTGAATGTGAATAAGAGACATAAAACTAAACGACATACCAAGATATTTGTATGTGAGATGACTGTCTCTCTCTCTCTCTCTTCTCTTTTGGATTTATATAATATTATACATACTTTAATAGTTGGAAATGCCTTTTAAACTTGGCCGAGTTAAATCGATTAACTTGTCTTGCTTTCGCTTGGCATGACTTTCCACTAGGAATAGTACTAACACTACTATGAGATTCAACATTAAAGGAATTCCAACTAAATAAGTCAAAGCGAACAAGGCCGCAATGAAATGCATGTGCTTTTATAGTATAAGTACTTAGAGACATACAAAATCCATTTAAATATATAAGGATTTTATACATAGGCACAGAGATATTAGATAATACACATATTAGGAAGGGTTAGTGTAAATTTTAAGTAGGAAACGAAATAAGAGGGATTCTTATATTATAGGGAGTTCTATATACAGTGATATAGTGTTTGGATTAAATGGAAGAAGAAGAGTGGGTTATTTTCTAGTGCTGGTGATGCTCCTGTGACTATTTCCGTTTGTTGAAGCAGATAAGGTTTGAATACTAATCCAATTAGATTTGTGGAAATGATTTCTCTTCAACAAATCACACAGGTACTTATTACATGGAAGGGAAAACGCATTTCAAAATGCCCGAGAGTCGAGGAAGAAGCAAACAAGGGACGGAGCTATATGCCTATATAATATCACAACGGAATTATTACAATTTTCATTACTTATTAGAGAATAACCCATTTCCAGCTGGGCTTTCGTCTGTCATTAGTATTATCGCGAGGGAAGTATTCATATAGATGTCTTTCTTTGGCCTAGGGGATATTACAGCAATAAGTGTCGTGATTGCTATCCTAATTTATTGTTAAGCATAAAACTACTTACTTTCCAGTAATGGAATTCTATTCAATTAGAACCTATTAAATTTTATTGTTGCTCCAAACATTTGACAAGGATAAGAAGGTACGAGTACTTCGAAGGTAATTAAAAGTAACTTAGGCAGTTAGCTAAGTCATTTATACATTTTTGGAATCATATTCAACTTACCAGTGACAATTTGTAAGATCTGATAAGTTACTAAATGAAGTAATGAAGAGTACAGTAAAACTTTCATGAAATTGATTAAATCATTCATATTTTTATGTGGGAATTTTCCTTGTAAACTTTATAGGTACAACAAACTACAGAGAGCCTATTACAGGATATCATTACCTGCCATTATTTGCATATGACGAATTAAAGTATTTCGTATGTTTTTTTATCTGACGATATCTTTGTCTTTTTCAAACTTTCTTCCTTAATGTGAATGTTTTGCACTAACTTGTCACGCAAAATTCTGTTGCACGTAATTATAGTATCATGGATAAAAAAATGCTTCTTTCAAGTGTAGAATATTCGCCGGAGAAAATTAAATGCCAACGCAGGAATATCTCACGGTAAATTGTATGTAGATCGTTTGAGTCTATACAACTGTTGTTTTTTCTCATTTTTTGTCCAAATCATAAACTATCTAGGTATGTGCCATGTGCTATGTACATACAATATTAAAATATAATATAGAAGTTTAACTAAATTATTATTGTTGCACTAAAAAATCAAATCGTCCCTTCACATTGTATTTTCAAGAGTTAATCGAAATAAAATATTATTCAGACAAACAAACACACACGTTCCACAATCAGAATTTCATCTGTTAAGAATCTTACTATGTAAATTACTCCATATTGCTATTTAATTTTCTCTGGCATATTATTCTCGATACATGATTTTCAAAATCCTCATTCTCTATACACAACTACAATCAGACCCACAGGTTCCAGGAGAGTCCCTGGAATTAGGAAATGGACATTTAATTTCTTTACTTAAATTTTAATCTATTAAGCTCAAAGCAATTACATATGGTTCTTTTCTTCTTTTATAAATAGGTGCATACTATATATTCCTTATAGTATATTGTAGCCTGAAAGTGCATAGAGTATCACCTGAACGTATGTAATTTTAGTACTTCATCTGATAGAAAGAATGCGGGAGGATTTTTTCTAGGAAAAAGTGCTGATGTGATAAAAATTTGAGCAAAGAGTGATGTGATCTTGTCATTCTGATTCTATCTACAGCTTCATCGTAGTTTGAGCTTATATTAAGCAGAGCGGAAAGGAGTTGATTGTGAGATTTGATATACGATGTTGAATGTGTCGATGTATAAGTTGCCCTTGCCCAGAGATACAGAAGGGAGAGAGAGAGAGAGCCATCACTACATCATGAAAGACTGTCAGACCTGCTGACATGACACAATTCAAGTAAATCTAAGGAAAGCTGTATAATACTTTCTTGTTATGGCTATGTCTTCTTTATACGATGCGATCATCATCATCTCAGATTTCGGCAGGAACGAGTTTGAACTCTCAGTTCAAGTTGTTTGATCTTCAGGGTCATATCAAAATAATATAATATAAGCTTGCGTTCGGCATATAATAAATGTTTGAATATAAGTGTGCAGTGTATCCAAGCACGTGGAGAGTCTTTTATAGAAAACTCAAGTGGATCAATTTCATTTCATTATTTAATCCAATATAATCCCGATTGTCGCTTACTTTTCATTCTTCTGTCTTACTATTTCTACTTCTACTACTAGGAAGATTCTTCCTTGTAATCTTGCTAAAAATGGCAGTGCAGTGCCAAGAATAAAACTTGTTTAACAAAGAGGTTTCCCATATTTCTAAAACAATGCATTTTTCTACATAAAATGTACCAATGTTTTTAGTCTTTTTCACATGTGTACGTAAAGTAGGTATTCTTGAAGTACAATATATGTGGATATTGAATTTCACAAAGAAATTGGCGAAAGTTCCTAAAAAGATTAAATTTGATAAGGAAATTGCAAATTTTTCATTGTATAGAAACTTTGATTTCTTTTTATAAAACATTATTAACGTAATTCGGACATTTAAAGATAGAAAAACTGGAATATATTACGAATGCAAAGATTTTAACAGATGCTACAGTTTTTTCAACATTAATATTTGTGTAGTTTTGTGCAAAAGTTGAAGTAAATTATCTACTTGTAGTAAAAGAAGAACATGAAATCAATTCTGTTAGTAGTAGAAATGAAGAAAGTGATATATATTTGAGATTTGGAGTGGTGTGAGGGAGAAGGTTTGCAATGTATGTGCTATGAGTTGACTGCGATTGATATGATGTGAGGTTCGTTCTTGTTAGTTGAGTTTACTTTCGCTCAATTCAGCTCAAGTCAGTTCACAGTTTACTCAAACAGACAGCTTCACTTTACAGAAATAGATAAAAATCGGAATCAGCCGTGTATAATGCGGCTATGCGCTTCAGTGTTTGGTTTACGGTGCCGGGACAGAAGAAGCAAATACCGGACTTTTAATATGTCCAAGTGTAGTGGGGATATGTCCGTGGTCCTGCAGTTACTACTGGCACTGCAGTATAACAATTTTAAGCAATATAACGTAATATAATATAATGCAGGGACAAGGAAAGAAGTTCAGAATGAAGACGAAGAAATTACATCATTGTGTACAAAAGAGCTTTCAATAATGTCGTGTCTCGTATATGAAAAATGCACGTGCATCTGTCCGTGTGCTTTGTGGTACATGGCAAAATAATATTTATTCCAGTTTCAAGAGATATAGACGAGTATTCTTAAGTTATTCTTTCAATAATCACTCATGAGATTTTGCATTTAAGGTTGTTTAGTGCATGATAAATGCTTTGCACCTGTTTTGAATAAAATACTATTTTCGCTAATGCCATATTAGCACTCAGGTGAAATATTTGCACACACGTCAAGTTATAGAAAACGTTCTATGATGTTGATAGTGAAGGACGTGTTACATTTGGTTAAGCAGTAAGGAATCCTTCAGTAAATTTTTGTCGTTAGTATGACCGATAAGTAATTGAAAAATTAGATTTAATTTCTTATCATATTTCGTTTTTACGCGATTTTTGACATAGTATTTACATCCGCCATCAATTTTTATACCTGTCATTTGATGTAAGTTTTGTTTTAGTATCCCATAATATAATCCTTGCTTAATACAATCCAAAAACTCAACACTACTATTAAGATTTCCTCTTGTACCTCCAAAAAGCAGCATTTATGAGTTTATACTGTCTATATACAAACACTTAAATAATCACCTCTTTGTTACACAACCTTACATATTTACATACGATCAATATTTGTGTAACATTTAATAACTCATTAACATTAAAGACGAATGAAACGATGTATTAAAAGCAGATTACTCTATATAGTACTACACATCAAGCTAATCATAGAAAAACATTATAATGACGATAACAAAGCAATTAATTTTCCTTTAGCCCTCTATTGCTGTATAAATCGTTTCCATTAAATAGATGAAGCCTTTGTCAATACGAACATCTCATTCTATTCTCTTACACACTTTCACTTTCATCCTTCCTACCTTTCCTTGCCAGCAGCAGCTTTGCCTGAAAACAAGACGTATATATCGTCTATTGCTAAAGTCTATTTCTTCTTGAACATCATTCACAAGTCACACCGACTCTGACTCATCGATATCTGCAGTCTAGCAGAATTGCGTATAAATATTACAGAGACAATAACGAACACCAAAAAGGCTTACCTTTATAAACTACTGTGTACAACAAACACTTATAGATAGATATATCTGTTAACCAAGTTTTTTTTACTTCTAACACATATATCTATATAGGTAAGTATAATATATCCACTATATAGTTGTATATAATTATATAAAGATCTTGTCTAGAATGAAAGACAATAAGCAGAAGGAAGAAAACACAGCAGTGATACTGAAGGAAGCAACATGATCGACTTCGACGTGTATTACTTCTACGTAATACTCGCTTAGAGTCTCACATTACATTCTCCAGGGCTATGTTACCCGAGTTGATATAAAATACTTTTCTTATATTATATTACAAAGAAAGAATTATATTGTAGCTTCTAGATATATAATTCCATGTGGAAGTATATAGTAGGTATGTCCAGAGTGTGCAGTGCATTGCAGTGGTAGTTGTGTGGTATATATAAGGAAAAGGATGATGATGATGATGACCTAATGTGATCTGGTGTCGAGTGTCTGTCTGTCTGTATTGATTCTCAAGAGAAGTGTCTCACTCCTCAACTCTCTTCCAATCACTCATTACTCCCAAGTAAAAAGCCTCCGTCTTCCCTTAGCGTCAGCCCTATACCTCTTTCACAAAGTCAACAAAGAAGAAACTCTTGGCAAACAAGAACAACCATCCAATTCTACACCCAATTTCCTACGTTTCTTCTTTTCTTTTTCACCGGCAGAGCCAAAAAATGTATTCCTTTACCTTCATCTCTCTCCGCCAAATGTTCACAACGTTTTTTACTACAACTCAAATTCAAACGAGATCAAAATCACAAAGACACCCAATAGGAAATTCGTTTTCAATTATACTCAATTTATATAGCAACTTGTTAATACATATTCATTACTTGTCATTTAACTGTTAATTGCAATTATAATCTGTGTTATTATTATTATTATTGTGATAATTTTACTTTACTATTTATTATGTACAACCCACACCTTTGAACCATAATCTATCTGATTAACTATAAACTGATACTATAAAACAATGCTATAAGAATTATGAAATGACATTGATTTATTAAAAACTGACAATTTTTCGTGTAAGGATTTTTTCTGCGTAATGCGAAAGTTTTAGTAGTGTAAGACGAAAATAGAGCAAAGTAGTACATAACCCGGTTAATGTGAGTCTTGTTATTGCTTATATGGTACAATTGTGCAATTGCAATGATGGGAAATGAAGCGTAGTGCAGAGATCACAGTAGATTTCGTCACTTTTTGTACGCTTTGTGAAGCGAAGCATCCATAGGCTGGCTCAGAATAGATTTACTTGAAACAATGAGTTAAGGAACGGTATGGGAATGGGATAAGATGACATAAGAACGAAATGAGCTTGTCTTGGACATATCTCTATTGATAACTACTGCAGAAAACCCAAAGCTAAGTCAACCGAAGTCAAACTAACTTATCGAACCATACAAGCAGACATTCAGACTGGAAATAAGGAGATCCATACATATGTACATAGAAACAGGGTCAAAAATACCAAAAAAATCTAAGGAAGTGCCACAGTACTTATATAGGCATTTTATATACAAACCAGATATCTTTTTACAATACTTTGTTATATAAATGCATTTATAACAATACTTTTTTACAATATAATAATAACAGAAGTGGTATAGTAGGCCAGTTGTATTTTTGTAGGTATAAAGCAAACCGAGTTTACTTTAGGTAAAGTAAAGCAGTAAGAGAGAGAGAGAGAGAGTTCGAGTCATGGCTATGTATTTCCATCTCTTCTTTTTCCGTGGCTATAAAAAGATAAGAATTACTTGGTATTCGTGTGTACCTTTGTAATATATCGTGTAAAGCAGTGCATGCACTTTGTGCCTGAACTAAACTGAGCTGAGCCGCGGACGATAAGAAAGAGGAAAGGATGTTATGTGATGTGATGTGTTTGAAAGATAAGAGAAAGTTCATAGGAAAGTACGTGAAAGCGATTTGGTAAAAGTGAACTACACAAAGTCACAGGCTTATTCAACTCAGGCCTGCAGTGTAGCTGTAGCTTTATCTCTCTCTCTCCTGTCTTTAGGTATACAACCACAATCTACCTATACATGCACAAATGTAGCTCACAGATCTTTATAACCTGCAAAGTAGGAATATATACAAAAACTTTTTATTTTTCTTCTTTTACAAGTCAAGGCGAATCTTCCACTGCTCTCAGTTCATTTTTCGTAGTTCATACTGTACAAGGTTGTGTACACACTGCATAGTCTTATATAGATACCTACATAAAAGGAATATACACAGCTTATATAGTAGAGGATCTCAGCCAACCCAAAACCAACCATTCCAGTTTGGGTTTTGCGATTTTGACTGCCCCGTATAGCTGGCAGGGTTTAATTTTTAGTATATAAAATTAGGTAATGGTATAAAAAAATTAAATTGCTGAAGAATCAATATTAGGGATAATTTTGTGCGATAATTGGTACTTTAGCTGTATTGGTGCAATATTTAGGGGGAAATACATTGGTTTGGTTGGATTGGGTTATAGGTTACAGTGGGTTGGGTTAAGATTGGTTTGGGTTGGTGAAATAGTTGCATGATGAATTCGGCTTTGGGTTGGGTTGAAAAATTTGGAGGATTAAATTGGGTTGGGTTACGAAAAGTCAACCAATTTGATTCTCTAATGGTTAGGTACATTCATGAGTGACATTTAGTAGAATCTATATAGATGAAAACATTCATTTCCATTATACATGGTGGTAGTAGTGGTAGTAGTAGTAGTGCGGTAGTAGTAGTGCGGTAGTAACATTACATCTTATGCGTAAAGATCATTCCGCACGAGTTTGGATAGGATTCTTTGAAAAGTATTGGTCCATACGAAAAGACTTTCTTCTTCTGAAGCTAATCCGCCAACAACTCGTATATTGGCTGTTGGTGGTTTCAGTTTACATGAATCGAAAATGTTTCTCGGCGGAAGTGAGAAAATAATATAAAGAGCGAGGAAAGTGAAACGACTTTTCTATTATATTATATTACACCGGTGCAAGTATATATTATACAGAGGAAATTGTATGTTGTAGTAGAAAGCAAGGGATGTCTTCGTATGTGAAGGTGTATGAGAAATAAATGTGAGTGTGTGTGGTACATAGTTGTATTAGTAGTATTGTGTTGTGTTATGTATTAGAAAGTTGTATAGAATGTGATACTAATGGCAAGAGTGTGTCCTTTGTCCATGTGTGTATAGATTTGCTGGGTCCATTATCTTGGTCAGTGTCGAGTGTGTGCTCTCCGCTGGTGGTCAATTTATGTCGTCGTAAAAATGTCCGAATTCTCTCGCTCGTCGGAGGCTTCCTCTTCCCACTTTCACTTTTGTTCACGTCTTTTGCAACAGAGCTCCACCAAATCTTCTTCAGGTGAGTCCTACACTATTTCTCAACACAATGTTTTATATCCCACGTGGTAATACATATGGTATTTCTAATCTTTCTATGTATGTACTAAACATATTTATGTGCAAATCTTACAGTGCAGACAAAAACGGTAAAGTATAGTACACACCTATAAAATATTACAGACATACCGAAGCGACAGAGTTAGAAAACTTTATGTTAATGTTTCAGATGCTTATAGTTTTGAGTTGCCTTGATTTTGCGTTTCGATTCTTTGCATTCGTTTATTTAAAAATTCAATGTTTCATTAATTTTTTTCACCGTATAATGTAAATAGGTAGGTGTTTTCCAAAAGATAATAATTATGTCTTTAGTGTGAATAAATAATAACTCTGATAAGCTGAAATGTATACGCACTGTTACAAGCATTTCTCATAGTTTGCACGAAAATAAATAATGCAATTTAGAATTAAGGTGAGGAATAAATTTGAAATTTCATTCTCTTCAATTTTGGTAAGTAAAGCAACATTTTCGTTATGACCCGGTACAAAAAAGCTCCAATTCTTCAAAGAAAAAACGAATGTGATTTACTTCACGGCTGCATTGACTCAAAAGGAAAGTCACTGACGGTTCATCTGTAATGCTTACACGAATAGTTTGTCATTCCGTGTGTGCTTAATAGGATTGGATGATTTGGTTGTTGGAAATGGATAACATGACTTTCGAAAAGCATGCCGCTGTTATATATAGTTGTAATATATATTATTGATGCACTCTATACACATTAGAGAATGGTGAAGGTAACTCTGAATCTGAGAAAGATTTTAAATCACTCCTTGTGATCTGGATAATAATATTTACTACTAGAATCGTCCATTCAGTTCAGGTACATCTCTCTTCTCTCTCGCTCTTGATTCTTCTATGATATTTATTACAACAGCTTTCTTGCTTAGTGTTAGTTTTAGCTTATGGCGGATTGAGTTTCACTGCTTTCACAAAATCTGTATCTCTCTCTCTCTCTATAACTATATAAAGATCCAGTTCTATATAAATATATATGCCTTTTCCAACATGTATCAGTGTAGCATCTTTATATAAGAAGGCATTGTATATAGGTTTATATACTATTGATGTATATTTATATTGGGTGAAGCATGAGAGGGCAAGTTATTGGAGAGAGACGATGTCCAACATGTACACAGACAGAGATAGTATATGTAGTAGTGTGGGTAGTAAGGTGCATACAGTTTGTATTTCGTAACACACACAGTCCTTGTAAAGCTCTAGTAAAACGGGAAAATGGAATCTGACTCTGTGAACCCTTTGCTGAGACTCTCAAGTTACTTTAGTAGATATAATGCGGAAGGGATTTCCGATTCTGATATATTTATCGATTTTGAAATTCCGTTCGACCCACTTGACTTGGATTCACTTTGCTTTACAACTACCACTGTGATAGGAAGTAGAAGAACTTCTTAGAACTCCTACTACTACTAGTATGTATTCGAAGAAAGCAAAAGAGATTCTTCTAACTACTTACTACTACTAGTACACGCTCTTTGACTAGAAATATTATATGCCATCATACCTTCTTGAGAAAAGTTAGTTGCCCACAAAAATACTTTATGTTTAGTTAGCTCAGTCTCGTGTTACACTTACACTACTTGTGTCTTTGCTCGTGTAAAAGATGTGAAGCCATGGTATACCTAAGTATTATTAGTAGATGTAGGAGGTAGGCATACATTTTTTACTGTATGTTTTTTATGCTTTACGAGATTGAATCTAATGTACCTTTATATACAAAGAGTTTTGCCACGTGAGTAAGAAGAAGATGTTATAGATAGACAACGTTACCAAAGTACGGGAAGTTGAAGTGACTGGAAGATTTGATATAGCTAGTCGAATTTTCCATGAGGGATGCCAATTTACAGGTTAAGCAATTGTATGCGTAGATAAAGTTTTCCTTTCACTAATGCTAACAAATGGGCTGAATAAAATTTATACGCGTAAATATATAAACTCAGCCAAATTATATAAGTAGGTGGATTTAAACAAGATTTTTTTAAAGAATTCAACCATTGCTGCCGTTAACAAGGTAGATTAACTTGTTCCAGCAAACAAAACCATAATAAATTTGTCTTTTCATTAATTTTTATATATTTAAATGTAAAACTGATGCAGAAACAGAAATTATCTGCAGGTTAACAATATACACAGTAATAATTATTGCACCTTAATTTCATACTCGAGATTAAACTAAACTGACTAGTTCAATTTGTGGAATATTTCATCCTAAATACCATCCTGAGTCTAGTAAACGCTTAATATTTAACACGAGACTGAGCTAACTATACATAAAAGTATTTTTGTGGGCAACTAACTTTTCTCAGGAACGTACGATGGCATAGAATATTTCCAGTAGGTGGATTTAGACAATATTTTTTAAAGAATTCAACTATTGCCGTTAACAAGGTAGAATTGACTTGTTCTAAACAAAACCATAATATTTATCTTTTTATTAAGTAGCGCAAGCTACTTTTTGAAATGTAAAACTGTCACTGGTAACTGTTAATGCAAAAACATTATCTGCATAAAGACAATGTATACAGTAATAATTATTGCAGCTTAATTTCATACTCGAGATTAAACATAAGTGAATAATTGACCTTGACAGAATTACAATCTAAATCCCATCCTGAGTCTAAGCGTTTAATATTTTTGCTGATATTGTCATTGTCACATCACATTAGAAGAAATTGGTCAGTTTCTGATGTTACAGTCTGATGCGTTAAGTGAATTCGTCCATCTCTGACTGACGAATCCATTTCATTTACGTGGCACATTGGCGGAGAGTGTCATGACTGTGTAAGATGTGACAACGAGCCAGTTGAAGATAAACGACCTGGAAATAAGTGGAAGGGAGATAGAAAGAATTCATTTTATCTCTATGCCTTAATAAGACCTCTCTCTCTTTCTGAACTCTCACTCTGCCGATTATGCTACTATTCCATTACTTACGTGGCAAATCTTTTTGTTTCTTGTCCAGTTTCTGGTTGAGTTCTGTGTGGAGAGAAAATCCCACGTCTTACACCAGTAAACGAAACGAAGCCAAAAAATCCGAGCTCTGCGTATTGGATTCGATTGAATGAGATTACCACAAGACACACATTCTCTTACACAGCACACATCACACTAAAAGAAAGACGATAGCTGAAGCTGAGAAACGTGCAAATTGATTTATTATGCTTTTTTCTTGTAGAAAAATTCTTTCTATATTCTCAAATATGTATCCTTCTACTTTTATATAGGTACTGGAAAAATGTGTTAGTGTGTGTGGACCTTAGGTTGAATATTGGATGTCAGAGTGGGTAATGGTTGGTTGGAGTTGACTCAATTGACCGTTCCTTATTTCCTTTCCGATGTGAATGCAATTGGATTAAAGGAATATCAGATGGGATGATGTTTCTGACAGACGTACCCGATCCAGTTTCCTGTCTAGTCCACTTTTCTCTCCTTATTCTCTTTTTTCCTCCTCTAATACAGATACTATCCCTTTCTTTAGACTATAAACTCTGTCTGGTTCACTTCTTACTGCTTCAGGTGAAATTTCAGCTGACTCATCTTTAACCTTATAGCAGCATAGGTATTATACGAAGATGATACCATGAAAAAATGTCTTCTGTGTATTTGTACATGCATATATAGGCTGACTTGACTCTTTTTCGAGAATATTGCAGTATATAAGAGCAAGGAATACAATGCTAGTAGTTTCTACTTAAGTAAGTAGCTAAAACGCAAGTTTTACTTTGCCGATTTGCAATTTCTTATTCCAAGCGATTGAATTGGAGACGATGAGATGAGACTCATGGATTCCTACACAAGTCATGACACTCAAAATGTATCTGACAGAGTTGTGTGTGCACTATCCATACGTAGGTACATCAAACGATTGCGAATTGGTTGTGATAGAAAAATATTACTGTGTATACCTACATAGTGTCAGCTAATAATATACCTACATGTATACTAATACGGAAGAATATACATAGAAAAAGCTTAAGACTGACATGGGAATTCCAACTTTTTTGCAACACATACAAATATAGAAAGAAATAGAAGAGAGTCATTTTATAGTGCGAGAAAATTGCATACAACGGGCTTTTACATGAATTGACAGAGGAACTTTGCGATAACAAGGAGAAGAGTACGCACATTACTTTTAGGAGTATAATAGAATACAATAGTAGTTCAGAATTGAATCGGTTGGTAAGGTAAATGTGTACGGAGGTAATGGGCAAAAGTGTGTCGGAGAGAGTTGAGTAAAGAGATAGGGAGTGCGTGTGGATGGAAAAAGTGGACTTTTTCCGTTTCTTCTACCACCAGACTTTTCTTTCTCTCTCTTGATCAAATGAAATTGAATTGCTCATGGATGGGGCACTTTAGCTTTCGTAGTGGCTCAACCATTCTCCATTTCTACTATTACACTGCACTTTGCAATTCTTAAATTCTTAAACTTGCTTCGTTGACTCCAAACACAATTCAAATACTCAACGAGTTGGTAAGTGAAATTCGTGAGTGTATTTCGCAAAGTAAAACAATAATAATACTACAGGCTTAGTCTTACATACGTTTAGGCTTAAGTAGATAGTACAACCAGGTAAAAAGAAAGTACCCGCACAGGTTGCCCTATACCATTGTACTTATTTCTCCCGTTTACTTTTACTCTTCGGTTTGAATCAGTATTTACAGAATTTTCAATTAGATACAGAAGAACAATCATGCAATTCATAGTCTACCTGCTAGATCGGTATAGTAGTTTGGGAAAAGGTAAATGAAATTGTTATCGCATGCTTTAGAGTTGATCTTCCATGTTCACTTACAATTCTATCACACTCGATTTAAATGAAAATTTTATAATGTTAAATATGGGTTAAATTGTTGAATTCCAATGGCAATATTTGTATTAGAATCTAATTTCTGGTTCTTATTTATAAGTAGGTCCACAGCCCTCCATATCGTTCTTTCTAAAAGTTGCTATGTCAAGATACAGTTGAGTTTCTCATTAAACTAACCTAATTCTAATACAGAAAAAATTACCTAAAGTAAACTTAGAAATATATATTATGAAACAAAGTATAAAGTCTAAGAACGCTACAGGAAGACTGATGGAAAGTTGTAAAATGTTGATGTAGACATTTCTTGTGATGTGTTGTTTGTCTGAATTAAATATTTCGCCAGTCCCAAGTTCCATGCACTCCTCCTCCTCCTACACCCTTCTAAAATAGCAGAAAGCTCCAAAGACGTTATAAAGTAAATATATATCACTTTTAACATTCACAAAGCCACTTCTGTTTAAGCACTGCGATATATACAAAGTTGAAGTACATTTTACATCAATTTTTATACAGAAGTTAAGAAATGAATCATTTCTGTACTATATTATATATACTTTAAATATCATATATAAACTTTACATATTACCCTATATACTATGTATATGTTATAGTATATACTTAAAATTATTAGCATTAGTGTTATGATGACATGACACATCAAAATTTGTTCAGTTTGGCATACACAAAAAGCTCGGGTCGTTTTCATCCTTGCAAAAAAGAAGAATAAGACCAGCAGTAGTCGCACAAGTTTCTGTGTGTGCGAAAGGAAAAAAGGGCGAGTAAAGAAAAAGGGAAAGGCGAGTTTGCTTCTTGCTAATGTACGAAGGAATGAGGAAAATAAAATAAAGTAAAAAGGGAAGCCAAGTTTCTGTCCACATTGAATGGCTTGCTTTTGGACAGATATGAGACTATGAAAGAGAGCATTATGCTCACTTTGCATTAGTCCTACGAGGGAAACCACTTTATGCATCGTCATATGGAGCACCACCATAGCCTTAACTTACAAACAGAAAGTGTCTTTTCATGTGAATCTTCTATGTCCTCACACAGCTTCATTTATTTAGCTCTATATGCCTTACATTACACAAGCACTAAACTAACCTCTGCTCTATATCTTCTATACAATGTAAGTATGTATACAGAGTTTTTCTCTGCTTTGGCCATCTTCCATTATAGTCAGCTAATATTTTTATTCGTTGCAGTATGTATACAAGCAATACACTTATGGGATGTAAAATGTATGTTTATGTAGTAGTACAAGGAGTGCACTGTATTTTTCTATATGCGAATATATTTATTTTTCTTCACTCATTCATTTCTTCAATTCCTTTATGATCTTTAACTTTATTCATGTTGTACTACTTTATATAAGAATATGTATATATTTGTCAAACAAATCTGTATTACTGTATTGGCTTTCTTTTTCACTTTCGTAGGGTAGAATAGGAAAAATACACAAAATGCACTCGATTTATTTATAAGTACTTGCATCATAATTCAGTTACAAAAGTTTTAGTCCACTTTTAACGAAATTTCAATGACAGTATAGGCAACAGTTTCGTTCTCAATAAATACTGTGGTCTTTTAGATAACCTTCCATTTTTTGTTCCTATTGTGCCAAACCAATGATACTTTTTAACTCACATGTTTATGCTGAAGTAAAATAAGATATTAAATTACATGTAAGTAATCTATATGGTGGAGGTATAAATATATTATATATAATTATGTCTGTGATTTTAAGAAGGCTTACAAATCAGTTTTGTTAATTTTATTTTCTCTTTCTAAAAAGTTATCTTTTTGGAAACTACTGGTACTTTCTTAAAATACCTCAATGCTAAATAAACAATGAGATGATTTTTTTGTTGATTGTAGTTTTGGACTTGTGGGTGGCATCGGTTCCTGTCTTGTGCGAGAAAGTTCGGGTGTTGTTCTCGGAGAATATTTCCGTCGTCGGCGACATTTCGTTGAGCAAGTGGTTATGGCTGGAACTGGAGTTGGTGTTACTCTTTTCTCTTTACTTTACCTGAGCCTTAGTCGACATATAGAATGGTCACAGGGTTTCCGCATTGGAGCAGCTTTGTCCACGATTTGTGCTCTTTTGCCTGCCTTCTACCGTACAGCTGCCGTCTACCATCCAAATCGAGCTGCCATTCAACAAATGAAGGTCAATAATTCATTTCAAATTTAAAATTTTCCTACCATTCATTAAAACCATCATTATTAAAAAATAAGTTCTGTAATCGCTTTAAAGTAGGGTGATTCAATTTTAAAAGTACTCCCTAAAACATGCCTACTGCATTTTACACCATACGATCTGTATGGCAATATCGTAGAAATTAAACTGTCTGTTCAATTTTTGCAAAGGGTGAAAAACTTTAATATGTGCGTAAGGTTCAATAAATTTTAAACTTAAGTACTAAAGTAGGCATTGTACATTTTAGTGCGAACTCACACACATTACATCTATTATCTTTAGACCTTGAGGCACGTCCTGTATAGAAAAACATAGTGCCCATTATGTAACTCTTAATATTATATAAGGGACCATATAGTACTCATTCAGTTGATTTAGAGCACGGCTTAGCTCTAAGCTTCTGTGTGGTTTGAAGCAATTGCTTTTGTCAGTCGAGCAACGATAGTCGAACTCTTAAAGCTTGTAACGCGTGAAACTAGCTTTAAGCAAAACTATATCTGCTTGAATTACAGAGCATCATTGTAGTCTTTTTGGACAGATGAAAAATTCGGTTCCGCAACGCGGCAATGATTCTGGTGACCAGTTTTTTTGTCATCGTAAAGTACATGAATGTGTCTATTTAATTCATTTTTGGAAACGTC
>JABASD010002503.1:0-26230 GCA_019776165.1 Pogonognathellus flavescens
AATTGAAAGAAAAGTCGGTTCCGGTTTCGGTTCGGGTTATGAATTAAAGGTTCCGGTTTCGGTTCGGTTATTGAAATTTTGATATTTCGACGTCTCTACTAAATACGTAATTTGGGTCGGTCGGCTAACTTCCGGATGCCCATTTCGTTGCATGCATAGGGCCTTGCATAGAATGTTAGAACCAGAACATGAAGGAATCCATAAGACTCACTAGAAGCTGCACTCTCGGTCTCGGCACAGCATTCACTGAATTCACTCCACTCTATACTCCTGTTCCACCGACTGACTCGAGCTCTGTTAGCCGATATGATGCTGAATGCTGACAGAACTACAAGAAGAACCATACCATAATATACCTCTAAACATCAAAGCAGCTAGAGCTGTAGCTGAAGCTGTAGCAATAAATTAGTACATTATAGAAGCAAGAAGAAGCGTCCGAAAATGGCCGACAAAACCAAACTCCGAAAAGCTATTACCGGTAAGATAAATTTCAGCGATATTTATGTCTTATTTCGAAATTTTGTAGTTGTACAATTGTGGAGCGTAATTTCAACTATATAGTAGTAACTATTGTCATCATTT
The DNA here is from genome assembly GCA_019776165.1 of Pogonognathellus flavescens. Lineage (NCBI taxonomy): Eukaryota > Metazoa > Arthropoda > Collembola > Entomobryomorpha > Tomoceridae > Pogonognathellus > Pogonognathellus flavescens. The sequence goes on from JABASD010002503.1 coordinate 583, forward strand.
TTCCGTCTTTGGTCAAAGTATAGTAGAACTGGATTTATTGATGTACTTTATTAGTCGTGTTGTTCTGATGGTGTTTTCGTGTTTGACTGTCAGTATAAACAACTTCTCATCGTAGTGCACTTGAGTACTGTTGATTTCATAGTTATGTTATGGTAGGCGGCTGTAGTTTGATAATGACAATGGATCAATTTTTCAAAACAAAAATGAATTTCAGTGTTTATGAACAAATGACAAGGAAGGATGAAGTAGAGTTCCCAAGATATGATAAACATTTCATTAAGCCATAAACACTTTCAACAACAATTGAGAATTATTTTGTTGCCACTTCTGATCTTGGAAATCTGTTGTCAGTATTACTGTGTGAACATTTATAATAATTCAATTTTTCGAATATGATTTAGCTGAATTTGAATTTTGAACGTTATTTAGTTCAGATTTCCAGATGACTTTTACTGTCTCTCTTTTTTGCATATCCAAACTCTTTAACATGGAAGTTTGATCTTGCATTCAGGAATATTCAGCTGGCGATTAAAATTTTGTAATAATATACCAATTATTGTATTATATGTTTTTAGAAATTTTGGATGAAGCGGATCTGAACACTATCACCGCGAAAAAGGTGAGACAGCAGCTGGAGACTGACTTAAAGATCGATTTGGCTGATAGAAAAGAAAGAAATCGACGAGTTGGTAATGGAAATCCTTGAAGAAAAGCAGGACAACGAAGGAAAAAGTGAGGAAAGTTCGGAAGAAGAAAAAATTGAGAAAAAGCCTGCTCCGAAGTCTCGTCGGGGTGCAAAACGGGAAAAAGACTCGGATTCTGACAAAGGAAGTGATGATGAATACGTTCCAGATGGGAAGAAGACCAAGGGTGGCAAGAAAGGCTCAGATTCAGATGACGACTGGGCAAAGAAAAAGAAGGGAGGTGGAGGGGGTGCCAAAAGCGCTCCTAAAAAGGGTGGCGGTACTGGTTACACAAAAACCTGCAAACTGAGCTCTGAATTAGCTGCTGTCATGGGGGAAGAAGCAATGGCTCGACACGAAGTCGTCAAAAGGATGTGGGCCATCATTAAGGAAAAGAACCTTTATGACCCCAAAAACAAGCAATTTGCTATTTGTAATGAGGAATTGCTTCCGGTATTTGGTAAGGCAGCATTCTTAACAATACTACGAATTAACAATTAACGTTGAAAGAACAATACGAGGAAAGAACTGCAATAATAATATTTGTGTATTTTGACTCGTTAGGTGTGAAGCGATTCCGCACATTTGGGATGATGAAGTATTTGAAAAATCACTTTGTCGACTGAGAAAATGAAGAATATCTTTGGTGTGTGTGTTAAGGATGATGGTTCCATGTGGTACACACAATTATAGTGTACTGCTGTACTCTTCTAATTTGCTATTACTAATGAGCGTACGTGAAGTGACAAATTGACAATTAATCTTTCAAACCACTTCCTCGCACTTACTTCGTGCATAGTGATTAATTTGTTAATGTTGCCCTTTCCATCAAGATGTTCACTGACCTTCGATCAATAATTTTCATTTCTCCCGGGTACGGCGTCGAATTACAAATTTCTTGCAGTTTTACTGATTAGCAAAGTAAGAAGTACTTGTATGTTCATATTACTAGTTTTACTACTCTACTAATTACTATATAATTTGCTAATATTGTAATGTACGTGCCAGTTTTTGGTAATTGTAAAATAACTACTGTCATGTCGTAATGTAAACTCTACAAACTATTAAATTACTATTTGCGTTCATATTTAGAAATACAGTTGGCAAATACACATGTTTGTACATGATAAGTATTATTTATTTAATAAATTAGTGATTAGCAGTGTAGTTTGTACTTTAGTTGATATTAAATACTATACATTTTATAGTTACTGACTAAGAATAGTGACAACATTAAATACACGAAGCAGGTGATAATTATCTGTCACACAACTTTCTCAATGGTCAAGAGAGGCACGAGTAATTAAATTAATACGTATGACCTACACAAGTAAGTGGTCGTTCTTCTGACTGGACTGTTCTGCCGACTGGAGATTCGACACCCGGTCAAGGCGATGCATGTTGTAAGGAATACTCGAATCGAATGTATTAGGTAATTCGTTTTTATTATGGTATCGTTAATAATAATGCGTTATTCGAAAATTGGAAACTCGATGCAAATGATGATTATTAAATTGAAATGTCTATTTGAATAAAATAACACTTTTATTTTACGTGTTTTGATTTAAAATCCAAAAATATTCCGAATTTTGATGGTTTATTCAAATGTGCTGCTAGCGTTTTGACTGCTTGTTAATATGTCATTTTATGTATATTACTGTAGGTCTCCATTCTCCTTGCATCATTTAAATAGACTCGTATTACACAAAACATTTATTATATGGATAGGAAAAGATAATTAAATGAAAATATTTTCTAATTTTTCTAAATCATTACTTCAAAAAATTGTGAAAGTTGACGCTTTACATGTGTGCACAGTCCTTTGAAATGATAATAATATTATATAATATAATATTAGGTACTCTAAGAAAAGAATCGCAAGCACACAAAGCAAGTATTAGCCTAAATCCTAGCCATCTACCACTTCTTTTTGTGTTCGTCCATTGACACTCCTCCCGGACCCAAAGATACCACCATCATTAGACCACCAATCACAGACAGTGTCTGAAACAATTAAATACAAATATTTGTCATATTACCCAGCTTAGAATTTACGGGCATGCATATACTAAACTACGCGTTACACGAGATGTAGTAGTGTTTAGCACAAAATGTAATAACTGTCGTGAACATACCTGGAAGAAATCGTACTTCAAAAAATCTCTCATTGGCTTGTAGGATGGAACTGTCCACCATGCGTTGAAGTAGAAATTGAGGATTGTCAACCAAGCAACTAGAATCAGTGCACTCAACTTGGTCTTGAACCCAATAGTAACCAACACCATGAGAATGGATCCAACAACATTTTGAATTATCTAATTTCAATTAATGTATCATTAGTCGCTTAACTTAATTAGCCCAATTGGGTACGACATACATAGAGTAGTAACATCTACTTGTTTACGTCTAAACACATTCTAATCACACTAATCACATACCTGCATAAAAGAAAGTTCCATTCTAAGTAATGTGACGAACATAAAAACGAGAAGTACACGACCAGTTAATTGCAAATATGTTTTTGGCTTATTATCCCCTAAAAGAAAATATGATTGGGTTAGCGACCAATTTACTCGTTTCCTACTAGACACTGAAATAGGGAGAATTTAATCAATTGCTGCATTTCTCTTACCCAAAGAAGGTACTCCAGCTAAAATGGTTTTTGCTTCTACTCTACTTTCTGCAAGGACAAGTAAGAGAGCACCGATAAGAGCTAAGTTTCTCATTAGGAATTGGAAGTCCCACAATATGCTGTAAGCAAGAGTCTGCAAAAATACGGTTTATATTAAACATAACAATGTCAGCAGTCAGCACTACAAAACAGAATCAAATTCAAAGTAGGGCTGAAGAGCATTAACATTAACAACTATAACAACTGATAGAATTGTATCATTTAGTGTTAGTCATTTTGTGAAGTACAGTTCTTATTAGTTCGAGTTGTCTATTTAATGGGTATAATTACACACTTACTTGGAGAACCACGATGGAGAAGAGTACTCCACATGCAATATCGACTTTAAAGCGCCATAAGACCATGACACAACCTCCCAGTTGGCCTAATCAAAAATAAAATGAACGAACAACGTCAAATTGAAATCCTCGAAAAAATGAACCACTTGTGTGTATTGACTTACCGACTAAATTGACGAAAACAAATAATGTGGCTAAGAAATATCCGCATCCCCAGGATGCATCCATATAATCTCGCTGTTCAGACCATTGCATATACATTCGTATTCCATCTTCAAGAAATGTTGAAATTAAACACAACCTTGCCACATGAGGTAAAATATGTTTTGATCTTCTCAATATCTGGAAAAAAATCCAATTTGTTTACCTTAGCTCTTACAATTTATGATGTCATATGTAAATATTAATTCATTTCCCTCAGTGTTATTTATTATTGACATAAATTCCAATTACAAATATATTGCAGTAAATGAACTTTCATTATTATTAAGTTTCTCCCATACAACAGTACAAGATAAGAATGCCACGTTTTGAGTTTTAACTTATTACTTTCACAAAGTCTGTTGCGTTTTACAAAATGAAAGTTTTGAAATATTTATTTATATTGATTATCACCATTCATAATAACAAAAATGGGAAACATTATAAAATATGAGTTAATGAAATAATACCTGGTCTGCGACGTCTTCAGCCTTCGCCAACAGTTCTTCTTTGGCCACCATATTTTAATTGCCACTATTTGCAATTGGAAACTTTCCGATCCGGTGTTTGGAGAACTACTGGATGATGAAGACTATTGTAGTAAATGTGAATGTGAAAGAACTATGGATGGACAGGACAGAGTCGACAGAGACAGATAGAAGACACATCTGAGAGAGAAAGGTCTGCTGAGAGTATGCGACTGTTCGACTAGTTCAACGTAACGTATGTCTTCTTCTTCACATACACACCACGATTATTGATGTCACAGCTTTTCTATCAATGGTAACTTCCTGATCAGCCTCACCTTTCAATAAACACGCACTCTAAGAATCAGGCAGATGGCTCTGCACGTACGCTATCAAAATTAATTAATTCCCGTCTTTTGGTTTTCTTTCAACTGTAAAACACCCTTAGTGTACCTAATGACGAATAAAATAAACTATTTCAAAACGGTTGTAGTAAAGTAGCGTAAGATATATCTATGTTACCGAACAGTTGTTTATCTTTGTCAACTGTTTTGACAAAGTTTTGGCGAATTAAGGTAAATCGTATGACGGTCACACACGAACGGACTGACGTAGACACCATTCTTATGAAGTAGCTTACGCTACTTAATAGGTAAATTTGTTGCATTGGTAATAAAATAAAGTATAAAGTATAAAAACCGTTACAACCAGAGCTACAGCAATTTATTTACAGGTGGGAAAAGTTGGCGTAACGCAAGTGGACCTAGGTGTAGGCGGTGACGGGCTCGGGCAGTTTGGGGCTCAATATCCTATAGAGGTTACTTTTGACGAGAAACTCATTAGAAACTTTTAAATCATTATCATTTTTTGAATAAACGTAATTGCTTCCAATCTTACCATTGCGCCTAAACTAACAAAGTCACTAAAGTAAATAAATCTATCTCTTTTGAGTGAAATATTTACTTTCTAAACGTGCAACAGACATATTTGCCAAAAATTGTATCGCAGAAAACCGTTCCCGCCACTGCTAACCCGATCCCAGCCCGATCCGTTCCCTCCACTACCAGCCCCATCCGTTTCCATCCTTGCAAACCCCATCAGTTCCTACCACTACCAGCCCGATCAGTTTCCATCCTTACAAACCCCATCAGTTCCCACCACTACCAACCCGGTTCGTTTCCCGTACTCCCAATGGACTTCCAGACCCGCTTCCATCACTATTATCCCTAACCGTTCACCCAGCTACCGAGCTACCAACCCGATCCGTTTCCATCTCTATTAACCTTTTCGGTTTCCACAATTACCAACCTCTCCCCGATCCGTTCCCTCCGCTATCAACGCGATCCGTTTCCATCTCTATCAACCCTATGTTTCCATAATTAGCAACCCCTCGCCTGATCCGTCCCCATCACTACCAACCCGACCCGTTCCAACCACTATTGAGCACAGACGGACAGAGAGACGGACATTATACTCATTTCTGTAAATGTATCGGTCGAACAGTAATAAAAGGGTTCAAATCCTAGTACCTGATGTAAACATACATTTTAGTTCACACTACTGAAAAATATTAAATTAAATGTAGGTAATTTGTTTTTGAAATGATTTAGCAATGTTGGAATTCAACTACCTGTCCCATGGTTAAATGTGCATGCGTCAGTCATCATCAATTTGAATACCAAACACCATCAAACGATTTCGTTTTGTCATTTAATTTGGAAGTTAGTAAAAGTTCGATCCTGGTATGGAAATTGCATATTTTAGCCAATCCCCTTTGCCAGTTGAAATATGACAATCTTTTCATTGTCAATACATTAACCTGATGTATTTCACGCGCATACTGTGTTTCAAGTTATTTTGGGATTGGTGTGTGGGGTGGTTTTGCCTATATTTTTCCGTCTCGTCTCCGAGATTGCATTAGAAACCGTTCGTTCCTTCGTGGTGGCAACACCGTTTTTGTCACTAGGCATGGTAAACAATGCAATTGGTGTTCCAATCGAGATTATCGATAGGGTAAAGGGCCGGTTTTAAGCAAGTACAGTAAAAATAAGTGGCAAGTGCAACCCCACTCCATTCATGCTTCGATTACTATTTATACGTGTATTTTTATGTAATTGCGTCTTGTTGGTTTGTATGTTTACATCGTAGAGCAACCTGGTATGGTAGTGGTAAGTTTAAATATGTTGTTGAAAGTTGAAATACTGCCATCTTTCTGTTCTTCCGCTGATGTTAATATTTCTATCGCGTACGGTATTTGCTGTTCGCAGACCATTCTTGTAATCTTACATGCGGTGCAGAAGAGAAGAGGTTTGATGTGTCTGTGGATGTGGCAATTGAATTGTGTTCAATTTTTCTTCCACCTGTTGGAAAACTCTTAGTATGAGCATTGATGAGAAGAATATTTCCGTGAGATGACTAGAGGGCAGCGTATATCTATTTTTGTGGCTGTGACTACTTTACGCTATTATTTACGCTTTATTAATCACCATTCGAACCGCAGCGTTAACCCAACTTCCTGCAGTTTTATGGTTTATTTTCAAAGAAAAGCTTTAAAAAAATGTTAACTCTCCTTTTAAAACAAAGAAAACTGGGACCAACAATGACTCGTAGTAGATCTACCATTACCAACATCGTAAAACTTTTTAAAAGTAAAAATGACACGCAGCAGTATGAGATGGTTTTGAAACTGCAAGGAGAAATAATTGCACACAGTAGAGTAGAGTGGAAAATGAATGTTTCCCATGCATGCAGTTTTGTGTATGTGGTCAATTGCAATGTGGTGATGTGTAAATTGAGACTGCACTGGACTGTGCCAGTTTGACTTAATCTGTCTAGGTTAGGTTACTCTGGTTAATTATGCCCAGTTTTGGCCACTCTGGTCGAAATATAATAGATGTGAACTTATATAGCTAATCTTGCATATTGTTTACCGCTGCGGCTAATTCTGAGCAATTTTAACTCATGTTGCCAATTCTGCCTAATTTGAACTACTGTTGTCAATATGACCCATTAATTTAAATTCGATTAGGCCTCAGATAGTTTTGCACCTTCGGCCTTCACACCCTCTTGATGTTGTTACACCTTAGAAGTTGAGTTTAGATAAGCTTCCTTGAGGATTGTCTATACTCTATACCTCGACGAGGTGTAGGTTAAACCAGGGACGAGTTTATCTGTTTGGTTGGGTTACAAAAATGTCCGGGTCAATTTATGGTATTCGAGTGGATTTTATCACAGTATTCTGTAATATTCCGCATTTCTTTTATCCTTGACGTGACGCTCAAATATTCTTCTATCATCAAAATTGGCCGAACCTGCATTTTAAAATCGAATAACCTTATACACTTTTCTAACGCTCGCTCACAGAATTTGATATATCTATACTTAGGCAAGATTCTAACTTTTTTACTAAAATACGAGTTGTAAATAATCAAAGAATATTCGGGTTCCAATTTTTGCTTATATTGCTCATTGCTCTTAAATGCCTATTTCATTGGTCTGCGAATTTTTATAGGGATGAATATGTAAAAATTATTTTATTTGTAGTTAAACATTGGACCTATATGTATTTGACTATACGAACAGTGGTTTACTTTTCTGGCAATTTTTATCCCATCTCAGGAAAATATCAGGGTTCCAATTTTTTCAAAATAAGTATATATACTCAAGATTCGGCCTTCAAAAAATCAAGCAAATCAATATGTAGCAAGTTTGAATTTTATTGTGGTCAAAAAAATTTGCTGAACCAATGGGGTGCTTTCAACCAACTACATCCCACATAGTATTCTACGAGTGCATAGTTATTTATACCATACCATAATACATTAGTTATACTTCATAGCTCTACTGAAAAATTGTTGGTCACTTTAGTGAACTAAAGTGTTTTCTTGCTTCTTAGATTTCCCGTCTAACGAAATAACTTCCTTTGTCGGGGAGCTTTTGGTTCCTTATTAATCATCGTTATGAATGATATTTAGCAAGTAAATAGTTGCAAATGCAAAACTACATTGAAACATTGAAAGGTTTGAATGCGTCTATTTGTCAGTTTGTGTGAGTGTTACGCAAGGATGAAATAATTTGAGAGATGTGAAATTTGAATGATTGTAGAGTGTGGTTGCAGAGAATGTGGAAATGACTAGGAATTGTGGGGATTGTGGGTAAAGGGAAGGTGGGAATGGCGGAGGGGGGGGGGGGGTAGAGGAGAGGAAGGTGGTTTGGGTTGGTTTTGTTGCTTGAGCCATCGACTTGCGAAGTTGGACTTGCGTTGCCCCGTGTGTTGAGTTTGTGAATGTGTTTGTGGTGTTGGAGTGCTGGTGAGGACGTTGTGGTGTTCAGTTCTGGCTGAGCATTCCAAGTAGGAGCATGTCTGCTTCTTCGTGCACAATTGGGCTTATCCCCATGTGTGTGCTCCGTTCGCCTTTCTTCCATACGACACTTAACCTCACACATTGTACAACACAAAGCCAACTGTCTTTTAACTCCAATCCCAGTTCAGATATTCCTGTAGTCCAAGTCCACCAACAACAGAAGCGCAGATAGCAATCAGCGAGAGATCTCCTCGCACTTCTCAAACTTCTCACTCTCCATTCCCAAACACCCAAAGTCGAGAAGCCCATCCACCTTTTCCATTCACACAGACACATTACACATTGCATCTCTCAAATCCTTCTGGACCATCTCTTTGTTTCCTCACTTCTTTTGTCATTTGTTCTCAAGTCCTCTCGTAACTCTCAACATACGCAAACTGCTGCAACACACAACCAACGCTGTCCTCACCTTCTCCTATTCGCAAATCTCAACATCCAAACTTTCAAAACAAAAGAAGCAGCAAAAAGAGTGGCGACAGCGTCCAAACTGAGTATTCCACACACAAACGCTCATTTGGTCTTTGGAGGAAAGTGACCTTCCGTAGGTCCAACAGTCTCAGTCTCTGTGTGTCTCATTTCAGTTTAGGTTTAAGTTTTAACACAAGTGTCACATTCCCCTGGAGAATGTATAACTCATGCTAAGTTATTTCTGAACATTCCTTTCATCATTTTAAAACATTCCTCGCGAACCTGAGCACTTTTTCTAAAACCCGCAGCCACCTGCAATCAACAATGTATTGAAATATCACTCCTTGATTGCAGAGTATCAATATAAATTCCACATCCTTACTGAAACAGGGTGCAAGTCTGTTTTCCACGCTTGAAGTGATAACTAACGAAACATTCAAAAGTCGTCTCATTTCTTCTGTTCGCATTGAAGCGACAAGTTCCAGTTTCATTTGTGCTTCTTATCATTCTCACTTTCTCACTGTTACACCTGCTGCAACTTCGTGTACCTCGCTGCGTATTGTGCAACACCGGAATCTAGGCAGTTTTCATTTTCTGTGTATCGGCATAATTAACGCCACAACAGACAGAACAACCTTGCTTGCATATAAAATACAGACAAACATTTTTGCCTGTTTTTCTACAGTTATTGTTTTTTTGTGCTAATTAGTTTTTGTTCTCAAGTGAACTATTTCAGTTCTCGTTTTTAGCGCGATTGATGGAAGAGATCTGAATTCGCGATTTGTGTTACAGTTTATTGATTTGCCAGGTATTGACAATTAATTCGGATTGTATTGGGCTTGCAGGGAGCTTGGAGCTCTAGCTAGCAACTGAAGTGAATACAATTTACATGCATTACGACTGGCTCTTGTTCCATTCGACGTAGCAAGTGTTCTTAGTGAAGTGTTTTGTTTGAATGGTTGTTGTGTTTTGGAATGGAATGTGTAAATTGGAAGTGGTAAGAGCCAGAGCGTTGTTTGAGGAGTGAACTGTTGGCAGTGCAGAGGTTGTAGGGCGATACAGTCAGAAGTGTTTTGCAATTTCATTATTTGGCATTGTTTGGACTTGATCGTTGGGAAGCTGAATGACCAGAAGGCACTTCACACGGCACAGGGACCACTTCCAAACCTTCCAACATCCAACTCCTTCTAACAGCCACCAACTACTCCAAGTCTACTTACGGCTGTAGCAGAAGGAGCTGCAACACACAGCCGCATGCAAAAGCAAGACTCTGCAACAACGACAAGCCAAATATTATTCTTGTCAACCTACATTTCATTTAACAGGTATGATCTCTTTGTCTGTACCTCCAGTAGTATCTTACCATAGCTATGGCGTTACAATCCCCATACCTTTCACTTACTACTAGTATACGCGTTAACACAACTACACGCAGACGAAGTCACATGCAGGTAACTGTGGTGTGCGACTGCACGTACGTAATTTAGCCCATGTCTACTTTTACTGCATTTACTATTTCCTTTTACCTATCACGTTACATTGTCTTCCAATTTCCACATCTGTTTCGTGTGCATTTATTCATTTGTGTCTGTGTCTATGTTTGTGTAAGACGGACATTACAGCCACAAGGAAAGAAACTTCTAGTGACATTAAGGGATATGGATCAGTAGTGTTTTACATGCAGAACGACAGTGGGAGTATGAATACTAAACGTTGAGCACTGCCAGCAATTTTCAATGACTGTAAGCACTCCGTGCCTCTTCGTCTGTCTTCTGAACCTTTTTTGTAGACCAAGACCATGTGTAGACAAAGTAGACATACAATTGTAACTCTGTCTATCTATCTCAGGTTTCAAACTGTAACATCGTACACCCAATCAATTTATGTCGGTGTGGATGGTGGTGGAATGAAATCAAACATTCGGATTTCAGTTGTAGTGGTCGCAATTGTTTAGAAACAGTTACGTTCATCTTGTTCTTTATCACTGTCTCTTCATTCATCGAAGCGAACTTTGAGGATTCAATAATATTTCTTTGCTCTTTCGCTCCGATCACTTCGTCCACTATGCAAGTGTCGGTTGCGATTGAATTTGCACATCCCATTATTGGGTGACCCAATTTTCGGGTTTTGGATTAGGCTAGCTTCTCTGAATAACATACACATTGATGACGCGACCCATTCTGACTCAATATTGCTTAACTCAACCCATTTTGAATGACCTTCGAAAAAACGCAACTCAAACCAAAACCCACTGGGTCAGGTTTTGGGTTGGTGTAGCTCCTCTAGTGTGGATGTGTCTGTTATTGAAATCACTCTTATCACAATAAACAACATTAGAATTTCTAAATGCATGGTTGGTTGCAGCAATGCATGCATCCAATGTAACTCACATAATTACTTTAATTACTAATTAGGTATTTTTATTTGTAGCATACCTACCAGATGTGTTTGTTAAGGGACTAATGTGATGGCAGCTCAGACTTGCAACCATAAGGGAGTAAGGAAATTGTTTGAGTTTGAATTTATTTGTAAAGTGTGGACAGAATATTACCACATAAATATTTTCTTTCCTTTTGTGAGCAAAGTCTGTCTGCGTTTGATTCATATGAAGCCGAAGGAGTTGAAGTTGATGTAGTCTGCTTGTTGAGAGAATTGTTGGAGGAAGAGGAGACTTTAGCGCAGTGGAAGGTTTCAGCTGGAGAAGAGAGGCGAGGTTTTACTGTTGACTCTTCAGGAGTTTTATCAGCAGTTTATTGTAACGGTCTTAACGGTGTGTTGTGTAGTTAGTTCAGTTAGTTGTTTGTGTTTGTGTGGTTGCAGTTGGGAGTGGAGCCGGTGCAGCTACTTGAGATACTTGATAGGAGTAAAGAGAAGTGTAGGAGATGGGGAGATTTGTGTGTGGATGGTGACGGCGGTGTTCAGTGTTCATTAGTGTTGGTTTTGATTAACTGCGTGTTGTTCGTGTGGAATGGGAATGCGAGTAAATTTTGTTTCCGTAATGAAGTGAGCACGTAATGTGTGCTGAGACGGTGGGACTTCTCCTGAGGATTACAAGAACAACAGCAATAATAATAGTCATAGAGCGGCTACAGCGTGTAGGACAATCCTGAGATGATGTAATTATCTTCATCTGCAAACAGTTCCACACTCCGCCCTCTCCTCCCAGTCATCCCCGCACCACGCTCAACTCTTTCCTTTCTCTTTCCCACTCAAGTCCTCTTCCTGTTCTTCTCAACTCATATTCCTCGTCTTCCGCCTCCGAAACTACGCTCCTCACCCAAACACCAACAACTCTGCATCCGCCTCGGTTTAAGTAACCAAACAATCATCTTTGCAGCGCCTTATTCCTTCCAATATGCTCCAACAGAGTCTATTTCTCACTCCTTTCACTTTCGTCAACACACTTTCTGACTTTCTGCTTCGTTTGTGTCTTGTCTGAGCTTAATGGGCCTTAATTCCAATGATGTGTAATGTGTAGACTAAAAATACAAAACACACGTTCACCGACCTTGGTAACAGCTCTTGTAACATCAAAGGCCCAGTTCTGCTAAAATCCTGTTAAATGTATTGAAAGGAAATTAAGCGATGTTCCTGTTATGGTTATAAAATATAATGGATGTGAATATGCGACAGTATGAGAAATTTGCAAAATAAAGGTGACTGCATGGCGAGTTGTGTTGGAGGTTTGTAAGATATTTGTACACGGTGTAGGATGTGTATAAGGTGCCTTAGCTGGTGCTGTTATTTATGAGGGAATTAGAGGATTTGGTAAATGAAAGGGAGGCTGCAGAGCTTGGAGCTGAAAAGAGAAGCAGGTTGTCTGAAAAGAGAATGACTTTATTCGATTAATATTTCATTCGACATTGCTAACAGCGTTCTTTAATAATGTTATTGTCATGAATTTATTGTCTTGCATTTCTGCGAAACAGAAAGTGTAGCTGCTGATCCCCAGCTATTATTCCAGACACACTGATACAGGTTAGGGCTAAGGCAAAGACAAACCTTCCTAGTAGTTCCTAGCTCTGCTTTCTTCACTTGTTCAGCTGTAGCTGTAGCTGTAACTCAAAGCAGAGGTAAGAATTACGAAGCATCCGATCCTCATCCTCCTTCCCTACGCTCACAGTCACATTGCATCCCGCATCGCTCTCCTCACACAAAACATTTCTCTCAAGTCTTTATTTCACTTTTCTCTCGTACTCAACATGCGGCTAAGGCTAAACTAGGACTAAAACAAAGAAGATTAGCACAGCTTTGCTAATAAATTGTTCATGATTTTGTGATAAGAATGTATCTCTACGTACTCATTTAAGAGGTCTTCTCGGAGGCTGCATTTCTTTCCTCCTTCCTTCCCGTCTCAAAATATTACTTACCTAGTACCTACGTTACCAACCGAAACTAGCTACCACCTACCTACCAGACCTACGTACTTCATTCTTTCATTTTCATTTTACATAATCAAGACAATGAAGTATTTTGTAAATAATAAATAGTGTCACTTTCGATTTCAATGCATATCTACATAAATCACTGCAGCGTATAGTGCACAGTAGCGTAGTCTCATGTATGTGGGCAAACTGTAAAAGCGTAAAGAACAAATGTTAAAAACGGATGAAACGAAATGCAAATGCTGCGTGGAGCAAAATGTTTCTTTCTGCCAGTTTCCTGTTCTGTTGGTGGTTAGAGATGCAGGACGAGTGCTTAGGTTACACGCCAAAGAAGTAGAAAAGAAAAGAAGGGAATCTCGAAGCAAATAGCCAGAAAGATGAGTGAAAATATTAAGCTGTCTCTCTGTCTCTTTCGTGTACACAACAATCCGAACATTTTACATTATGTGACGACCTGACTATTATATTTACGACTGTGCTTGTTCATTAGCAAGCGTGAAGAACTTTGGCGCGTGTCGTTCCATACTTTGCTTTAAGATGCAGCATGACCAGTGAAATAAAATGAAGATGATTTATGCTTTACTAGTGGCCACATTAGAATGGATAGAAATTATTCTGCTAATAAATGCGGAGAACAATACGTAGACGTTTATTTATGGAATTGGAGGATGGTGGTCTGAGGGAAAGTAAGAAGGAGTAGATGAAGATGTTATGATTCGGGTTGTTTGGTGAAGCGGTGGTGGATTTATGTGGGTGGGTCTGTTGTGGTGCCGACCAGAGGAGGTGGACGGGGAAGAGTGAGATGTGGACACGGAGCGACAGAAAGATGTTTGGGGAAGTAAGAGTGGCGAGTTGTGAGAGGAAGTGCATGAAGATTTTGAAGATAGAGGTAAATTTTAGCAGTTGTCGTGAGTTAGTGAGTGGTTGTTCTTGGATTGCCGTCGGAAGGGACGTTTTGATCTGGAAGGCGACTTCTAGCTGCGATGACTGCAAACGGAGAACTTGGCGTAACTGAAGTGACTGGGTTTATTTATGGCGTCTGGGTTCCCAGAGAATTTTCAAGTGAAACCATTCAATTCTCTGGCATTTACCAAAGTCCTTGAAACTTTTCCATTTATTTCTGAGTTTCTTCTTGTGTGACTGTTGTGAATGGGGAAGACTCTGAAAGGAGCAAAAACAGAGCAGAGAAGTCTCAGTCCAACCTTCTTTCTCTGCCACTTTTACACGTGGAGAGTGTAGACAGAGCAGGACGGAGTTGGAATGTGCTTGCAATCATCGAAGAATCAACTCTTTGTTGTCGTCGTCCCACCATCAAGTCAACGCAAATGTACGAAGTTAACCGAGCAGAAGGACGGCAAACTGTCACACAACTATTGCTACTCCTCCGCCGGAGTAGTTCCACGTTCCTCTTGTCTTCCTCCCACCAAATGCAACTCGGGTGGCTGACACCCCACCCAAACTTATTCCTCTCATCGCCTAATCCTCTGCTCTCCAAAAACAGTCGCAAATTCTTCTTCTTGCATTCACGTCGCGTAATGAATTGAATACACGCAATACTCCGTTTAGGGGCACTTACACTAATACTGGCAGATAGACAAGCAGAATATTCTAACAATAATTCACGGACAATAATAGAAGCAAAACGCTTCCCACTTCACGTGAGACATTTTAAGACTCATCGGTCGGGAGTAAGTTGCGTGTTACACATCTGCATCCAACTTGAACGTCATAAATGGGTGCACAGAGCACACACAGACTCCACAGTGAACCAAGAACGTGGCATGAAGAATGAAAGAAGAATTGCAACAAGCCTAACTTGGTATTCAGCAGACAGCAGTGGTCTGTGTGCCAATGTCTTTGCAATGGGAAAATATGAAAATGTTTAGTTGACAAATTGACGATTACAGCGACGTCCTCCACTGCAGTTGCAATTGGCTGTGTTGATACACATTTGTTAATAAGAACATGACGACGGGTGTTTGACATGCAAGGAGCAATAAGCGAGCACTCCACATCTCCACCCAAATTGGGTCATTTCACAAATGCATTTTTATTCTTGGCTAAAAATATCTCCACCAATGAATGGCCTGCCCAATGTAAACTCTTTGTTGTTACTACATGCCAAAGTGCAGTTACCTAAATAATCCACCTGATTGTACCACAGCTAGACTTCACACAAATTAAGCCACATTCACCAACCACCACCGCTGCAATGTGCTTGCGTATCTCTGTACAATACAACTAGCAGATTATTATGCAGGCAGAGCTATTTGGCTTGGCGCATAATGTAAGTTGGAAGTACTTCTCATGTAACATTGTGTGTTGCTGCAGAAAAGTTTGCCTAACATTTGAGGCAACCCCAGTGATGGCGTATGGAGAGAGAAGAACTGCGTTTAGAGTGAGGAGAACAGAAAGGCTGGGAAGGTGTGGAGACTGAATAAAGAACTGCAAGTACTAAAATATCACGCTCTCAAAGTTCTGTGTGTTGTGTGCGCAATTTGATATGACAATGTGATGGGTGATTGTTGTGTGACAGCACTTTGACAGCCTACGCGACCATGTAAATTAATGAATCAGACACATCTAGTTAGAGCAGCTGAGAATGGACCATTGTGAAAAGTGAAGGACTGTAACTGCAAGTGACAAATTCCTTCCAACCATCTCCGCAATTTCGGCATACCTGCTCATAAGTACACTTTGCAGTTTGCAGTCAATCTTTGTTGCAGTGTTCGATTATTTCTTTATAAAGCGCTCTCAGTTACAGTTGCACCTTTCTGTAATAATCATTTTCACCACAGATTCCTTTTGTACTCCCCATACACAATGCATACATCAACATTGCCTATATATAGCAGAATTTGTACTTGCATAACATCGAGGTATAACTATAATGCGCCTCAACAGACTCATTGTGAGTTATAAATTAAACCGAACCTAAAGATTGCACGTAAATAAGATGGAAGTTGGAGTGCACATTGATGGTTCACTCTGTGCAGTCTGTAGGGATTTATGTGTGCATTGAGACAGACACTGTATTGAAGCCTTCAGAAGCCTCGTCTTTAGAAACTGTACAAATTGTAGTGTAAATTGTAAGATCTGTTATTCTTTATTGATATCTCTTGTGGGTTTAATTGTCCGTTTCATTTTTTGCCTGTTGTAAATGTATCTCCTAAGGTTACATTGAACTGTAAATTGCAATTTTGAGTATGCATGTAGGTTGTGGTGACTGAAATGAGTACAGCGCAAAGATAGTTGATATGAAAGGATTGCAGAAGATCTAGAAAAACTACTCATCAGAAAGGAGATAAGCGTTGAGCGATAGGGAACGTCTCAGTGCGAGGCATTTCTTCTTTCATCCCGCCTCAGTCGTCGTGAAGATGAAGCTCTGTTCCTCCACACAAAGATGCAGCTTCAGCCACACGTTTGAAAATTGCACTTTACAGTAAGTACGGAATAGTACGGATGCTGGTGGCAAAGAGTTCTCTCAAAATGTGCATGGCGGATGTGTTTTGGCACTTGTGCTATTTGTAGCCACTACCAACCAACTACCACCAGCATTTCACATTTATTTGATATGATCAAAGATGATGCTGCTGATGAGAGCTGGATGAAGAGAAGAGGAGTGTGGGGCAGAGAAAGAGGAAGCGTTGCTTGCATAATCCTCTGGGCTAACTGAGTGGAAGAGATTTGAAAGCATAACGGTGCTCTCTTTGTCTACTGTTATGCAATCCGAGTTAAGCTCAGCCTGAACTTAAGTGCGGCAGGAGATGAGAGTTGCGATGAGAACAGAAAAGTCAAATCTGAAAAGGAAGTGAAAGAAGAATGGGAAATGTTCAGACTCTGTTTCACCACACTGGACTGCAGACTGCGACTAAAAAGTCTTCGCTTAACTTTATCTCACAATTGTTGTCTGAGCATCCCATCCCAACCATCATTTGCTTCATCAATCACATAAATACTCACAGTTCATAACGTGAACAATATAATGCGGAGTGAACGACTCTGCCTAACTCTACGCAGCGCCTTCAGTTCATTTCTGTCCAATTCAGCAACTCTGTCAAAAATCACAAGCTCAATCGCCTCTTATTGCTCACTGAAACTAATTTGTGTTTACCTATTCCTGTAGAAGTTAGAAGCATACACTCCCGGGTGCAGTGCAGAGGAACTGATAACTGCAAAGTTCAAAGTTAGGTATGATTAGGTGTCATGAATAGCCATTTGAATAAACAGTCTTAATAGCATTGCATAATCAGTATGACAAGCACTCAGCGCACTGCAATCAGACACACAATCCTATTTTATAATAACATGTACTATTACACTTAACCAACATTCTCATTTAGTTAACACAAATACAAAATTCATTTAGAATTAACTTTAACTCGAAGTTCAAAACAAATAATACATTCCTTAGGCACGGCATTCTTTCTCTTGCGGGTACTACTGCCATGCTAGTAACGAGTAACTCACGATTAGATAATTATCATAAGATATTCGTCACCTTTACTTATGAGAGTGAGACAAAAGCTGAAATACTGCAGAGATGTTTTGTAGTTTCAGCCAAGTATTAGCCTCATTCAAATTCAAACTCTCTGTACGAATTTAGTTATATATCTACTACGTCAAAATATGCCATGCCATTTCTGTACCATATTATGGACTCCCATGATCCACATAAGCTCGAATTATAAAATAATTATTATGAAGAATTGAATTAAACAATGCCTTTTCAAAACTTACAGAAAAACAAACATGTTATACTATTCTGATTGATGTTAGAAGTTTTAGCACTCATAGAATTTATTATTTTAGCCCCCTTCATCTCTTCTCTATTCTGTTTATATTTGAAGGAGGAAGAAAACAGCAAATAAATCCACCACTGCAGAAAATTGTTTCTTTAGCAGATTGGATCAAGGAAGTTTTTCTAAGTTTGAACTTGAAGATATTATGGAGGGGTCTGTGCACAGAGTTTGCAGTATTTACTGGGAGGGTCGATTGGATTTCTACGTTGATGCTTCTTACGCCATGCATCTTCATCCACATCTTACAACTTTACAACTCTGAGCAATCGGACTTTCTTGGACTCTGCCAGGAACACCACCACCCTATCCAAACACTAAGTACCTATAGGGAAAGATAGGGATATAGATAGGGATATAGATAGGATGGATAGGAGCATATAATTATGAAAGTGGCTTCAGACACATAGCTTCTTGGCATTTCGTAGAACGGTGGTATAGTTGCAGAGCTGTAAAGGTTGGCGATTGTAGAAGAGGGAAGAAGAAGAAGATGGAATGATGGAATGGGCAGAGTGAGGAATCTTTGTTTGAGTGTGGTGGTTAAGAACAGGACGGACAGAACGAAGTTGCTGTGTTGTGTGTGATGGCTGTACCTGGCAGGTAAAATTTAATGTGTAGTACATGGGGAAGACTGCCTTTGGAGAGTCGGTGGACGTTGAGTGTGCATGCGAAAGAATGTTTTGGTAGAGAGAGTAGTTCGTATCGAAGCGAGTGCAGTGTTGTAGTTGCAGTTTGTGTTATTGGCCACAGTTCCTACGGCTACGGCCTCAGCTTACTACGTAACTGCTTTTGTACGGTAGAAGAAGGTAGTAATTGTGAACACACAATGTTCTCTCGTCATAGTGCCCAAGTATGTGCCTCTTACTCTATTAGCAGATAGCAGTACTGCGTAGCCTCATGGCAGCGTCAGATATTATGGCTATTCCATTTGGCCATAGTGGACCATAAACATATAGGAAGTGTTGGCCCCAGTAGCTGGTCGTAGTACCTAAGCACTGTGGCGTTTGCAGCACACATTAGCATTCTTATGGTAGAGAAACAAACTGCAGACTGTGCAGTGTGGATTGTATGGGTATAGATTTATGTAATGGATGGTGAGGAAGATCGGAATGGATACGTGAATTTCAAACAGGTTCACCTCAGTCAGTACACACATAAATAAATTCTTGTGCAGAACATGCAACGCAGCCCTTGTGCTGCTCTGGCTGCAACTCCACTGTGAACACACATCCCTGGCTATTGCCGTGTGGATTGTGTTGTTGTGGGCAGATTGAAAGAAGAGGAGATTGAGTTTAAAGTGGCTGAAATGCAAAGGAAGACGAAGGCAGAGAAAAACTTTGATTTTTTGTTGCATGGTGTGATGCCCTTTGGGTCCACGGTTGCCACCTCTTGGTCTTCAATTTTCCTGTCCTTCCTTCTGCTGCTGCGAGTATGCTAATGCTCTGTCCACCTCTACTCAAACATTCTTGTACATTCTTCAAACATCCATCCCTCTCCACTCTCAGGCTCTCACTTACAAAACCACAGATGACTTGTTGGTCTTGGTCGTGCCAATAAAGTACCGTCATTCTCCACCGCTGCTGCTCCTTCTGCTCTTCCACAAAAACTGCTTCTTCAGCAGACGGAGGAACTTCAACTCTTCTGGCCTGTGAGTCTCTCATTCCTTCTTCCCCAAACCCCCGTCGCCAACAACAATGTGCACTCACAATCCATTTGCATTATTGTCTCCTTCTGCACCTCTCGTCCTTCCTACCCCTCCGTGCCCTGTCCCCGCCACTCTCCGATCTCCGTCTCCTTCCTCACCTTGCAGCCAACAGCCCTTCTCATAACGTGTACTCACCTTCCAATACACTCGCTCACTTTGTACACGTCTCGCATTATTCGCTTACTTAGTAGAACACCTTATTACGCCATAAGATGTACTTCTACTCATGTAAACCACACACATAATATGTCCACAAACGGATCTCCGCGTCTGCTTCTTTCAAGCAAAATATGTGGCGAGAATCGAGAGATTTTATTCTGCAGCCACAACCAAAGCTGCCAATCTCATAGCTCTCCTTTTAAATGTTCTAGCTTCCACTAACCTCTTCTAGTATTTTATTTTCCTATTCTGTCTGCAAGGTCGTCTTCCATAACTTTTGCACCCAAATTTCAGTTTTACAGCAAAGGCGATTTTTAATTTTTGCTTGCTCCGCTCCATTATGTACCTCAATGTTCACTGATTGTTTGGACAAAGCCTTGTTTCGTTTAATGTACCTATAGTAAATAAGTCCCTCCGTATAATTGTCAGTATACCTTCTTTCCAAAATCCTTTCTATTCATCACAGATCTTTTCGCTTCTACTTTTGGAATGCAAAACTATTTAATTTACCGGAGTTTTCTAAGATGTGTTTGCTGCTAACTTCATGTACAAATTTACATTTATGAGATGACTTGGTTGATTCCTCTACTAACAACCAAATAACCATTTTTTGCTTGAGAATGAGACGAACACTTTATACTTGAGAAACTGCACGTGGCAACTGTCCGTCGAAACATATTCCGGCATCTTAAAATGTCTTTTGTCGTTTCTCAACGTTGACTTATTGCCATGTTCATAATATTTGCAGAGTATGCGTTCATTAGGGACATTTACGGTGTAGAGGAAGTAGTCTTAACTCTTGACGTGGTTCCTTTTTGTAGGCATTAGCATTGCAGTAGACGATTGGTTCCTAATGATGTTGCTCTGTTCTTTTGAAATTGTTGGAAATTGTCGACAAAAAAAGTTGTAAGAGTTGTTAGTATTTAGAAAAGGCTGATTGCGCGATTTTTTATTTAGAAAAGTTAGGAAAGGTTACGGTTAAGAAGGCTACAAAGAAGACGAAAATTAGAGACAGAATAGAAAAATGTTTCGAAGAGTAATTGAAAGGGAGAGGAAGCCTCGAGGGAGTTCGCCTGTTCTGCGGCGGTCGTGAGAGTATTTGTGTAGTGCCTCTGTTGTCGGATGCTGCATGTGGATGTTGAGTGAGTGACCTGACGGATAAAAGCGTTGAGAAGAGTTGGGAGCGAGGAAGACGGTTGTGTGTGGAGAGTGGGGGCAAGTGCAGCAGAGAAGGAAGGGGAGGAGAGGAAGATGCATCTTGCATTTGCAGGTTAACTTTCTCTAGCCTCGCAGATGTCTCAGAGGGAGGTTCAGCTAAGTGCATCAGCCAAAATGAAATTTAACAGTAAATGGAATAATGACCATGTTGAAAATGTTCAAGAGATTCAATCTGACGGTCAAAGAAGGCCATCAATGGTCATCATCCACCTTCCGTCCTTCATCTTCGCCATCATTCTTCCCTCAACTGCAATTTAACGACTCTCCACTCACGTACCCGTCCACCACTGCAGGCCAAAGTCAACTGCAACTTCACATCCTGGGTGAGCTGTGTTGGTATGCGGCAGTCGCTCCAACCTCCACCTGCTTTATTTCTCTGCAGGACCATTACAGTCATTTTTCTGCTGTACTTATGTTAGCTAATGGAAATTATGCACGCAGTCATTCACTGCTCAACTAACACTTACCCGTATTTATGCATGTGTGTCACAATGAAGAGACATGACTTTCTTGAATTGTCAATGAAATGAAGAGCAGAGGTCATGCTCGTCCCCACTGCTTAGCATCACCACAACCACAATCGACCACGTCGTCCGAAAAAGATTTCTCGAGCAATTGCTCTGCCTTGGCCAGATGAAGTTGATTGTGTTTGTGAGAGAATGACGGTAGAAGATGAAGGTTGTTGAGCACAGTGCAACAATACCTGAGTATACTCAGCATATAAAATGAATGCAAATAAATGTGAAGTTCAGGGTTAGTTAGGGAAGTTGTTAGTGGTAGCGAGTGATGGAATGGTTGTTGAGACGAAATGATGAAATGATGATGGTGTGGTGTGTCATTAAAGCGCACTGTGAAAATCGAAAGCGCAAAAAGTGGAAGGATAAGTCTGAGGAGGTTGATAAGAAATTTTTGCGATTGCAAAGATCCTTGTAACTTCTTTGCTTATAACGTAACCAATCCAACGAATGTTTCGTATACACAAACTGTGCAGCGTGATTTCTCGCAGGCTGATTGTGTGCGTGGCTGAGCAAACAACAAAGCAAAAAAGTAGATATATTTACAGAGTTATAGATGCAGATATAGGTGGATGAAACACAACATAACGAAAGGGGAGCGTAAACAGAGCAGAGAGAAAAGAAGTCTCATTTCAATTTCTTCTTACACTTTTTACTCGTCGCCATTCAAATGCACTGCTGCATTAATGCCTTCCACTCGATTCGCTTGGAGAGAGGAACTCGAAAACAACAACGACCAGCCACGCACAGAGCCACACCGGCAGTCTCAAAACTGTCAGAGTTGGGCGCAGATCTGAAGGCCAGTGTGCGTCATTTTGCCCATCTGTATTCCCCCAGACCAACACCGCTTATACGTAACAAAAAGTAGCAGTGCCTTAGCCAAACCAATTCCCGATTCACTTGTGATGCTTTGTTAAAATTATTTCGTATCGCATTGACAATAGCAGCATGGCTGTCCAAAACATTATTTTGGCAAGGCTTTTGGATTGGAAATGGCGAGAGAAGTGAGTGAGTCAGAAATGAATCTTGGTCGTTGGGAGATGGAGACTGATTGGGATACGACTGACGACGAAGAATACTTTGAGCAGAATGAAGGAAGCCGTTGCATGGACGACGGTGGTATGAAGAGTTGTTAAGTGCGAGAGAACATTTCTTGATTGAATTTGATAGGAATTTAGAATGAAAGCATTGGTCAGGAAGATCACACGTTGTGTGTGTGATGCAGGTTGGAGGTATCCGAGTGAGTGGAAACATTTCCGGCATTGAAAACACAATGGACTGAATGGATGGGAAGCAGTGAAGTCCAAGTCCAGTGGCCACGGCACGAAGTGAAATGAAAACAAGAGCGATGATGTTGCAGTGCAATGATTGCATGGGCTGAAGGAGATTACGTCCTCCGCCCATTATCTAACTGTGCTTCCACAATCCTCAACCAACCTTTCTTCTAACAACGTACATGTAGGAGACTAGACATAATCGGGTGGCGCGGTGTTTTAGTGTGTACTGCATTGTATAAGGCAATCCTCCTCAATCCTTCCATCACTATGCACTACATTGTAGGCCCACGGGCACCATGCATTTCAAGGCATCAACGTTTCACAAATGTTGCAGCAGGAAAAAAGGATAATAATGATAACGGTGTAATTGCTGTCAGTAAAAAGAATTTCAAACCCAAATTCCTGTCTCCATTTCGCATTATGGCCTGACCAGCTTAGCAGAGTAAAAGTATATAGCAATAATGTAATGTGTATAGCAAAAATCACATGCATGTTATCATTTTGAGAGTAGTAGTCAGTAGTGAAGTGACGGACGACACACAAACAGACCGAAAGATCATTCCCATAAAAGTTATCACAAGCTCAACTCTTATAATATTTGACAAAATTAATAAACTATTTAGAGAGCTCCTATATGTGCAATTTAATTTGTGCGTTTTGCAGTTTTTAATGGACAACTTATGAAGGGAATTTGGTAAAAACATATGGAATATCACATAGGTTATCACATATTATTACATAGACTATCACATATTAGGCTACTGGGAATTGTGCAGTCTGTGAAGACAGATTGCAGGTTTATATTTTTAAACAATGGTGAGTGAGATTCATATCAGATGAATAAAGGAGTGAAGTGAGGCATTCGACTTTCGACGCAAAAACGTGCAGCTGTAGTTTGTAACATGTTTCTGGATTCTCGGTTGGACTAATTGACAAAAAGTTTTTGTTGTGTTGCTGTTGTAACTTCTCATTGTATTATGGCTGTGCAGAAATGTTGAAGAACATCTTTGTTTTTCTCACCATTAACTTTCGTGAAATCTCACAGCGAAAACATGCACAACATAGTCATCAACACAAAAATTATCTGAAAGTGGCATCCAATTGATCGCCCAAATAATCCGAAACACAATTCCCAGCGTAGTATTACTTAGAACGATGCTTGCAGTGGCTTTTTTGCAGCATCTAATTATACCTCAATGTAAAACAAGACTGGACCTATACTATATAGTGATGGTGCTATATAATTACTAACTTGCACTGCATGGAGACTTAGGAGACGTGGGAATTGAAGAAGATGAGTGTGACTAATGTGTCATTGTTATTAGAAAGTATTATAATATCATGCAAATGGAGGAGCTGTGAGTGTTGCATGTATCTGTGAGAAAGATCTGCTGGATGACTGGAAGGCCTCTTTGGCTGATGATGACGGCATTAGAATATTTAGTGTATGTGGGACACGATGAGCAACAAATGAAGAACGGCGTGACCTTCAGCATCACAGGAAACTCTTCCGCTACACACAAAATCCCCTTTTAAATTAGTCACTTAGTTCATCCACTCACGAACAATGGCAGAGTAGCCATAAGCCAGTTTTGCAGCTACACAAATCCCATCTTCTTTTCATTCTTTTTTTTAACTCGGCTCACGCATGGTTAGAAACGTACGGAATTTAAACATAATATAACATAAAACTGCGTTTTAGTATACTTATAATAATGCAACTTGTACTCTTTTTGGTATATTAATGGATACTTCTCTGTCTCACTTTACGTATTACATTAATAGTTATTAGTTGTTACCTAGCGGCATTAAATGGGTGTTCAAAAAGCAACGCTACCTGCATTAGTCCTATTCAACCGCCCTCACTCGCATATGCATTAAATCGACATTAGCTGATAATATTAATTTGTTCTACTCATTTTGCGGTTGTAATCCCTACACATCAACCAAAACGGTTGCGCATTTTTTTTCAAAAACAGCAGAAAGATGTCCAGTTGACGTGTCATCGATTTTTTGTCAACGTTCGGGCATTAAAAGTACACTCAGGATAAAAGCAAATATTTTTTCTTTCAGGTATTTAAAAAAACATCCTTCCGAGTTTCCGAAATACGCTGGGAATCCGATAATTCGGGAAATACGGATAAACCCCGCCATTCCGAATTTCCCGAATCGTCGGATTGTTAGCGTATTTCGGAATCGTATCCTATTCGTTCATACTTATTAAGTGCCGTCAGGTACTTTATAGGAATAGGTATGATGTCTGTCTGTCCGTCCGTCCTTCTGTGCATAAAAGTAGTGCTGGCAATGGATCGGGTTGGTACTGCAGTGGTGACACAGGAAATGGTTTTTAGTACCAAGGTAGGACTGGAACAGGGTTATTGTGCAGTAGTGAGACTAGAACGTGCGGGTAGTAGTGGGAATGGATGAATTTAGTAGTTTTTGGTATTATAAATTTAAAAAAAATAATACTTTCAAAAATCTGACGGCACTTTCTTAA
>JABASD010002504.1:0-26224 GCA_019776165.1 Pogonognathellus flavescens
CCAATTAAATTACAAAATTGTAATTGCAAAGCAAAAGCCGAAATTGTAATCAGCAAATGCTACAATTTCTAAAATTCTTTGCATTACCATTACATAAAAACTTGTTTCAAAATTGTAGTATCCTGCGTTTATTCTGCATGCAGTAATTCGGCGAGGAATGACGCTCCGATTTCTTATCATATATTTCCTGAAAACAATGCTCAACTCGAAGCTTGGAAGTTAGCTTGTCTAATTACTCACGAATACACTAAAATCTACGTATTTGTGGAGAGCATTTCGAATTGAAGGATTTCCGAAATAATGGCCGAGGAACAAAACCATACCTTGTAAAAGACGCTGTGCCGAAGTCACACTAAGATTTAAAATAGACATTTCATGGAAATGAATATAATTATTACATTATTGTAGTATGCATTGCATAGGCATACATGGTAATTTGAAAACGTTTTAATACATATTTAGCTAATCAGGATAAAAATTCAATTGTCCAGTTGAAGATCAAAGTGAACAAACTGGAAACGAGACACCAAATGTTAAAAAATAAACTTCTCTCAATGATGGAACTGGTAAAACTATTAACACAATACAGTGGCGAGCCTTAGCCAGCCTAGGTTAGCTTGTTGGTTTAGACTTCAATTTTAACTATCAGCTCTCCTGAGATCGTAAACCACGGTCACTGGTAAATTTCACAGTGTCTTAGATGACATGTAAGAAAAAGGAAACAAACATTTTCACTACAATGCAATTACGCGGTATTGAAACTGGACAGTCACGAGCGAATTGGACCGCCAGCGATATCGCCAAATGTTTAGCTGTGACCTAGGAGTCCCGTATGAGAAATTTTAACGAGCTGCGTCAATCCTTTCTTGAGCCATCGTGGTCGCATACAGTAGTTACTCTGAACGGTCGAAGGTCATGAAGAAGTTGACCGAGTGCCCCCATATAGCATATAGCAAATCAGAGCAGAATCGCACGATCTTTCGAATGGTGTAATAAAATATGCCCGCCATACCGGTAACATATTACAACGATACCCCAAAAAAGCTACTCACCACCCTGTACTTGCATCATGCAATTTCTCAACTACGAATGACTTTCATTCTTTCAAAGTTTGTCCAAACAGTCCAAACAACAACAATTTACAACTTATTTGATAACAACTATTGCAAATAAGTTGTAAAAGCATCAGTAAATTAGTGTTTTTTGGCATTAATAATTAGACACTTTGTATCTTGCGCTACTTTATTACACCTGTTCAGAATGGTGTATTACATAATATAAATATTTGATGTGTTTTAATTGATTTTGTGTCGAGAGATATAGTTGATTTGAAATTTATTCGGATCTGTGAGTGATTGTATGGACATATTCAATGAGTTCAGTTGGGAATTGGTCTCCGTCAGTCATTGAATTTATTTCAAATGTTAAAAATTTGCCTATCTTTCCAATTTCTCAAGAAAATGCATAGAAAAGCGCTAATTCGAAATCATTAAACTTTTATATTTCAAACCAAAAGTTTCCACTCTTACATTTTTTAGGTTTTCGGTTTGGCGCTAGGGCATGCAATACCAGTATTTCACTACCGATATATACCAATACTACTGAATAGCAAGTCCCGGTATTGTTTGCTGCAATACCGGTATTTGCCGAAGATTTCATGCTGGTGGGATAGTTGTATAGTATTTTCGAATTATGCCGTATTATTTTTAATGAGTTTAATAAATGACATATCCTCGATGATCTTCTATTTTAGCCTATCTGATTTTTCACCATTCATAATATTTTACCCGCGTGTATATCATACTACGCGCAAAAATAATATGCAAGATTGAAAATAACAGTCTAAAATAGAAAATTATCGACCATATAATATCATAAAGTTATCTTAGATGTTCTAAAATTGTAGATAGATTGCGACATTTTTCTACTAAAAAGAATATCGACCACAGAAAGCTAATAACGAAGTGATGAGAAAAATGTGTGTAACTAAACTTAAGCGTATATGCATGTGTGTAAATTCAGTAAAATCTTATATAGGTAATGCATTTCTCACAATAAAATCATTTTTTGAATAGGCAAAATTATGTTATTTAACTACTTTCACAAACTGTTACTGGATATCTTTATCTATCTTTTACGATGACGAGGTTTGAAATAGAAACTTTGACGACTTTGTGCTACATTTGATTTCAATTATTAAGCATCGTAAGAGACTTTATAGGAAGATCAAAGCCGTCCGTCTGTCCGTCCGACCTTCTTCGCCATAACTTTAGAATGGCTTTATTTATTTTGATCAAATTTGGTACACATAACTGTAAGGACTTAAGTGAGGCTAACTTCGAAGATGGGGTCAATCGATCAACCCATTCACGACCTCTGACTTTTTAGACTAACTATTGTCAATACAGCATGTACATCACACTGCGTTCTAAATGCTGCATGTCAGTTATACTTGTGCTCGAAAGAAAAGGCCACCAATTTTTGAATTAGAGACAGTGTTTGAATGTTAAAAAAAGAGAATTCGTTTTTTAAATATTTTTTCACCAGATTAGTTTAACCAGTTCTACTTACAAAATGTTAAGAGTTGATTTCATGATGTCGCAGTTAATCTTGTCGTGTTGAATTACACAACACACATAGGATACTTGATTGCAACGTTGAAAATGGTTTATTCATTATCAAATGTCCGAAAAAATTGTGAAATAAATTACAATTATAAAAGAACGGCAAATAATTTAATCTGTTATTACGTTTTTATTTACTAGGACTTTAGTATACAACAGCAGAAATAGTAAAATGTTGTTTTCACACGTACATTTTGTAGTAGATAACAAACTGACTCATCGGTAAATATCGTTTGCAATTTACAATAAATGCGGATTGAAGGATTTAATATTTCTTCATGTACATTACTTTAGCTATGCTTTTAGCGGGTATAAGCCTTCTAATCTCCGGCCGAGAGCAGAAATTTGTGGGAAACGAAACATTTCTAGCGAACTGATGAATATTATTTATTGTTTAAAATATAATGCTTAGGATTGACTATATTTAAACTAAATGCCAACCAAATAGAAGAATTGCCTCTACCTTTTCTCGTGTTTAATATTTTTCTAAACAGTGATAAAAATATTATGTCCCCTTTTCACTCGATTCGTAAACATGTGTTTTTATTTACTGGACATTTATTTGTATTATTTCGGCGACAATTTTCTGAGTCAGAATCCTCATCTGTATCATCCAAGGCTTCTACGACATTATTGCTATAGCCTTGCAAACGAAACTCTTTTCCAAATTTGTTGACTAAACTAGACCATGCTTCATTATCAGCTTTCACAGTAAGGATATGATTTGGGTTGGTATTTTTTGCTAATATTTCAATGTCGAAATTAATTTTTTTCATTTTTTCCAATTCCAAGTTGAATGAATTTGTTACTTCGACAAATTCCTGCTGGGACAGTGGCAGTAATGTTACCTGACTGTGGGAATCGTCACCTGAGTCATGATCGTGCGGATATACATAAGATAATCTGATACTGCCATTTGATTTTGAAGGGGTGGAAACGTTTTCTGCGGAATCGGACACCTTTCGTTTAATATTTCCATACACCATGTTTCTTTTACTTGATGTTGAAGGAGTGAGAAAATTTTGTGTGGAAATGGACACCTGTCTTTTATTCTTTCCATACACCATATTTCTGCTACTTGATGTTGAAGGAGTAGAAACGTTTTGTGCGGGATATGACACCT
Source organism: Pogonognathellus flavescens (assembly GCA_019776165.1). Classification (NCBI taxonomy): domain Eukaryota; kingdom Metazoa; phylum Arthropoda; class Collembola; order Entomobryomorpha; family Tomoceridae; genus Pogonognathellus; species Pogonognathellus flavescens. The sequence goes on from JABASD010002504.1 coordinate 3,748, forward strand.
GTCTTTTATTCTTTCCATACACCATATTTCTGCTACTTGATGTTGAAGGAGTAGAAACGTTTTGTGCGGGATAGGACACCTGTCTTTTATTGTTGCCGTACAACATATTTCTGTTATTTGCTGTTGAAGGGATGGAATTTTTTTGTGTGGAATCGGACACCTGCATTTTATTGTTTCCACACATCATATTGATGTCACTTGATGTTGAAGGTGTGGCAAATTTGTGCACGGAATCGGATGCATGTCTTTTATTCTTTCCATATAACATATTGCTACTACTTGATGTTGAAGGGGTGGGAAAGTTTTTCGCGGAATCGGACACCTGACTCTTATTCTTTCCAGATGATATATTGCTGTTGTTTGATGTTGAAGTTACGGAAAGGTTTTGTGCAATATCGGAATCCGGTCTTTTTTTCTTCCCACTATCATTTTTATTAACATTAAGTGCAGGGTATGACAGAATAGTGTGATATTCGTAGGCCATTCTAGGAATTGAAATGTCTTTGACATTTATTTTCAGCGGAATTTCACTACCACCACCTGCTCGTAACTGTAGCATATTTAGTTCAATCATTTCCCCTCCTTCACTTCCAGTTACTAAATTTTTAGAAGAGGATGCAAACGGAAAAACTGGTATTGCATTTACACACGGGGAAATTCGGTTTTTGGCCCTATTTATGCATTCCACAAATGGATGCTTGAATAGCGCCAACCAGATGGTCAATTTTGTGGCCCATATTATTATTTGATGCCCAAAACATATCAATATTTCACCAATAATACAAATAAAGAGAAATACTAGTAGAATTACAAAAACCGTGTATATTCTGCGATGCAGTGTCATCACCAATGGTTGGCTATTCATGTATTCTTCACGGTTAGCGTATTCAGACAGACGTTTGCCGCCGTTGATTTTAAATATGACAAACTTTTGATAGTACGGACGTATTCCTGAAGATGAATATCTTAAAGCTGCCCTATGTAAAACATTCTGAAAACGATCAGTGATTTCCCAGTACTCCTCGTAACGCAAAATCGGTTGAGGTAAAATAGGGCAATTCAATCTTTTGTAGGGCAGAAAATTGTGACGTTCGTATGAAATCTCTTGAAATACTTTGTTTGTATCGTAATACTGCAGCCTATTTACCGGATCTGTATTAGTGTCAAACTGATGAAAATGGGTGTAATCAAATATTTTTTGACTCAGATTATGATTGGTGAAATATTGATACATCACATGGTTAAGTATGATGTTAATGGTTTTGTTACTGTGTATAATGTATTTGTATCCTCCATCTATCAACTGACTGAAATTTTCGAAGGGCAATTCTTCTAACGGTTGAGCATATTCGGCTTTGACAAAACATTCATAGCAGATAGATAGCAGCCAACCACACAAGGCTAGCAACAACAGAATTTTTCTGGTGATCGGAGTGCTATCCTGACGAAATAATAAAGAAATGGCTGTCAACCATGAAAAAGCGTGCTTTTCTTTTCTTAACCTCTTCACTTTTAAGACATACAAGTAACCGTAAATTGTAACAACAAGTGCAGAAAGGCAAATGCAAATCCACGAATATACGTCATAACCTATTTCAACCCACATCAAAAAATCAGACGACGAAGTTTCCTTTTTTGTACAATACATTAAATGTATTGCTTCCTGGCCGGCTAAAACATATTTAGTATTAGCAGGTTGATCAAAAACATCATACACAAGAAGGATAGGGCACGTGGGGAACCAAGCACGTTTCGTCACAAATAGTGACGATATTTGGGGGCCCAATTAATGAACTTTTAAAGCTCATTAACTTTTTAATATTCTACCGACACATATGCGTGTGTCGATTGAATAAAAAGTTGATTTTAGTAAAAGTCATGNAAAATCATTTTTGATTGGCCTGCGCCCATCAAAATGGATCGCGTTTGCGTCTCTTTAATAGAGACGATAATTTTACAAAACCAACTTTGTAAAAAAATGCGCATTTGCTCCAGCCGGAGCAAAGCTTTTCAGCAGTAGCTCAGAACGATTTTCGAATTGCTGGAATCAACAACTCTGAGCTACTGCTGAATATTTGAACAAATCGAAGTTTGTGTGGACATGGGACCGAAGCTGCTGCTGATGTGGCTGATGATGATGGCCACCCTGGGGTATCCCATCGGTAAGTATTTTTGTATTACTTACTGAGTTTTATTTTCACGAGAGAAATACAATTTCTTTGTTGTATACTTTATAGAACACTCAACAAACAAATAAAGTATGCAACAAAGAAAATGTATTTCTCTCCTGAAAATAAAACTTGGGAATGCAAATAAATGTGAGAATAAATATTAATGTTTCATTATCATGTATTCACATGATAATGAAACATTAATATATTAATATGCCTCTTAAACTAACCTAACCATTTATTTTGTATAGGGGACGAAGATTACCAAAAGTGCGTAAGCTGCTTGAGGAGTGAGCAGTACTACGCCTTTTTTGACAAAGCTGGGGGGATGTGCTTCTACTCAGAAGCTTCGATGAGGAGATACGGCACTGGCAAGCCTGTGTGGTACTTGGGCCCCTTAGAAGTATACCGTTGCCCTGGAGGAAGGACAACAGTAAAACCTCTACCATTCCCAACACACAACACACAACCGAAAGTGTCCACCACAACCCCGCCACCAGTAGAAGGCAGCACCACCGAGTCATCTGGAACTCCTCCAAATGAAAATGGAGACAGTAATGGTAAGCTAAATAACTTACTTGAAAATCTTATAACTTAACCTAACCTAACCTAATATTTCAATGTAATATAACCTAATATTTGAATATTTTGTTTTATAGGCTACATTATCGCACTTTGTGTAGTGCTGGGCCTGACAGTTTTCGGGAATGTGTTGTTTTGTCTCTACAAGACAAACAGACGGTGCAGAGAAAGGACTCGTGCGTTAGCTACCAGAGCTACAACTCCTGAGCTACGGCGTCAGATGGAGCCCTTGTCATTACGACGACTTCGCACCAGTCCTGACTTTGTGATTCAGCCCCCATTTATTGCCGATCTGTCGGAAGATGAGGAAGATGAGGAACACTTCCAATTATGCCGCGATTTGCAGACCATGGCTCCATCTACTACTCGATCTGGATTACTATACCAACCTTTGTAAATATGTTTATGTATTGTATTTTTTGTATTTGTATATTTTTGTATTGTATTTTTGTATTTGTATATTTTTGTAATGAAATGAATTAGTATGAAATAAATGAACTTTGTAATAATAATCATTCAACATTTGTGTATTTATTAAGACATATCAAAGTAAATACAACCATTTAGTTTACAATATAGATTATAATTATTGTTTATTACTTGCAATTCTATTTATTATAATTTACTATACATAGTCTATTACTATTTATAATCATTCATCAACTTTCTGCAATTGCTGTTCGTAAAAACTGCCCACCACATTCTCGTTGTTTAAATCTTTTAAATAATATGTCACTGGTTTGAATTGGTCTCTTACTTCTCTAACTACAAATATTTCCTGACTCCAATTTTGAGTGTAGCCCTTTTCAAACAAAAGTTTCTTTGTAGATATCAAAACACGGTCATTAACTTTAAGTTTAGGAGACGGTGATGCTTGTTTCTTCAATTTAATGTAATTCTTCCGCCATATTTCGGATTCATTGGTTTTATTTACTTCACTCGGGGACATGTCGATACTTGAATGATAAGAATGATTATAAGTATGAACGACTTGTTGAAGTATATCAAACCATTTGTTACTTTTCCGGTGGAAGAAAATTCTTTGCAATTTGGTTTTCAATGTCTTAATTGCTATTTCAATTAAAGATGCTTTAATTTCACTGTATGTTCGAAAATGTATTATGTTCCTGGATTTAACTAAGCGTGCAAATCCTGAATTAAAAAACTCAGTCCCGTCATCTGATTGCACGTACCGAGGAGAAAGCTTATGCTTATCTAAAATTTCTTTCATACATTTTGTCGTCTCTTCGCCAGTTTTACTTTTCATTGCTTTAGCATATAGCATTTTTGTAAAACCGTCTACAACAAGGAGCACATATTTGTATCCAGCATTTTCTTTTGTATACATAGAGTAATCTATAAGATCAATAACTAATTGCCATCCTATAAAATTAATTATAACTCGCCTTCTATTCTTGATAATTTTACGAGCCGGCTTATACAGCCGATAAGTTTCAATTTTGTTTAATTCTTTCTCGACAGCAACCTTATCGTGTAGATTTCTGTTCTTCATAAAGCCAGAAAGTCCTAAAAAGGAACCTGGCAATTCCCGTTTTGTGTACTTGCTTCTAATCGAAGACATCATTACTTACTAAAACAAAAAAACATTAAACAGACGACTTTTAATACAATTGCCGTTGCCTGAAATGTAAAGCTAATATAATATCTCTGTTGTGTTGCTGTAATGGTATCCCACAGGATTTAGTAAGCGTCACAGTAATGTCATTAATAACACTTCTATTCAACTGGTGGTAAACTATTGGATTGAATCTTATATTAATATCTTTAGACGGCAATTGAATCATTCGTAGCAATTGTTTTTCTTCATTTCCTACGCTTTGACTTTTAATTATATTGCACAATATGTGAGCTACATTTTTACAAGTATCAGATAGATATATTTCTGGCAAACGTTTAATTGTCGAAGACATACGCAAACCCACATCAAATCCAAAAAATTTGCATATTCTGGTGGGAAGAAAGAAAGCTAGACCTTCTGGGATTGTCAAACAACAAGATTTAGTATCTTTATTATAATGAATCCATTTAAAACCTAGAGCTTCGTTTAGTGCTTTAATTACACTTAACTTATCTCGCTGGCCAGGTTCTTTTATTAAATAGCTTACACTAGCACTACGATGTTCGACAATTCTTAATGTTTTGTTTGTTGAAGTTATTAATTCATTGTACAACGATGGATCGCTAAAGTTGCTTTGATAGAGTCCGGGCTCAAATCTATGAGTGTCAAAACCAATTGCTTTGGAGAATCTCTCTGTCAAGTGTAATACAGAAGTTTCTATTCGTGGTTTATATATCACTTCTACTTTATACTTAGCATTGTCAAATGTAAATATCTTAGCATCTAGATTAAGTTTCTCAAAGTTTTCATTTATCATTTTGAATAGATTTTTTTCTCCCGTCTGCTTAACAGCAAACGATTTCACTTTTCCTGAACCATAAGTAATTGTAAACAAATACTTTTTTCTGTTCGATGCTGTGATTTCACGTGCATATTCATTAGAAATATGTCTTCCTCGCCCGAGTCCAGAATTTTGCAGTCCCCATTTCTGAGATAACGAAGTTGGCAATTGTAAATGAATATCATCCTTTACTACAAGACAGACACTTTTATTCTCCGACAAAAATAAAAACTTGACTTTCAAATCATTCTCTCTAAATGATTGATTGGCTTGTGTTATAAAATCAAAAAGATTTTGACCTTCTCTTATTAATGTTAGCGAGGATCCTCTTTCTGGATAAAGATTTGAATGTGGGATTTCTGAATAAATTATTCTGCATTGAAAATCTGGGCCAAGCTTTTCAAATTCTTTAGCATTTATGATATTGGAGCCCGAATGACGACCTTGACAGAAAGAATCTTCTTCTAAATTTAAAACCTTTTTCAATTCAATTGGCAACGTGATATAAACATCTTCTTTTATATCCAGAGCAATTCTAGTTGGTATTTGCTTTTCTAAAATATTAAAACTTAACCCATTGATTGGGAAATCGGACTTAGTAGCATTTTCGGAAATTTGTTTTAGCTGATTAGGAAAATCTATATCGCTTATTTTTACTTCACAAGTGTTTGTGCTTTCATTCACCCCGAGAATGCGTCTTTCGTCAGTTGGATTAAAAAGCAACGTATTTTCTTCACTTAAAAACAGCTCCGCAATGCCAACCTCAAATTGGTCGTGCGGCAATTCTATTTTTTTTGCAAGTCTATTTGTAAAATGACTTGCTGAATTATCCGGGAATATATCTCTGCTGTTCGATGAATCTAAATAGCAATAGAAACTTGAGTCTGTTGGTGAATTACTCATGCTTACTTCGACTGTCTCTTTGTCCTGATTATTATTATCGCTCATTGTGATGCGTTTGAATGCTAAATCGTGACTGTTTGTCATTTTATTGTGGTTAATATATTTATATGCTTTATGAAATAAATAAACATTATACACTGTTCTGGATGTCAATATTAGTTTTATTTACATATCTTTTATATATCATTAATTTGACTGATTTTGTCAGCCATAAAATGATGTACATAAATTTCTAAATCTTTAAAACTATTAAATCTGCTTATAATATTTTGATAAACTCCATTTCCAAAGCAACGCCAAAAGAGATAGAGAAAGCAAAGTTCTCCACATATTGAAGAAAACTCAGACTGGATAGGGTAACAATTTATGGAGCATAATTGACCTGGCGGAGGTGTGATTGAATAGTACTCAGGCGGTTTTGAGTAAGAATCATGATATTCAACACGGTTAGGGCTTTCATAATAAAATGCCACCCAATGCTTACCCGGCTCTGATCTATCATCTGTATTTACGATAATTGACAATGGGAACTCTTTAAAATCGATCCATTTCATTTCATCTTTGGCAATTACATAATATCGTTTCGGTCTTGAATTAAATGGTAGTCTTCTACTGTAAAGCCATTTTAAACATTTCTTTAACATTTTGTCTTTCATTTTCACAAAGTTTCCACTGAGCAGTTACCGTCCTTGTCTAGTTCAATTAAAGATTGAAAAGTCCCAAGGACTAAAATATTTACAGGATTTTGAATTTGTTTGCTGAACTTTACTTCAAGTGAGATTCTTCCGGGGCTGTAACTTTGAAATCGACCGTTCTTATTTGAACTGAGAAAATCAAACACATTGATGAACAAACCTTTCAAATAGTTCTCACGGTTAATTCCAGAGACAGTTCCAACTCGTTTTAAGGAGTCAAACCCAGACAAATAGCTCCGGTTTGGTATATCGAACGAATGAGTTTTAAAATATGAACTTTCCCCGTCCACGTAGACACTCAATGACGTAATGTCGTTGTCGTTAAATGCATATGGGGATTTCGTATAATCTCCAGTAATAGCTTTTGAATCTACTAAAGCAACGATCATATATTCTGGAATTTTGCTTCCAAAAATGTTTTCAAATACTTGTGTTACGGTTCCTTTTGCAATCCCAAACGTCTTCACCTCACTGCTTCTAAACGGTAAAACAGATTTTCGACCGGCTTTGAATGCGTCTTGATGTTCACTGAACAACTTTGGGTGAGCGACTACTCTCTTGACTTTAAGGATTGCGGATTTAATTTTCAGTTTGTAACTAGCATCATCAACGGGACTTGATAATATAAATTCGTTTAAACTTCTACGCAATCGCAATGTAACAGTGACACCTGGAGGAAGATAATGTAACGCATCTAAAGCGCCAGAGTAAAGTTTTCCGCTTATTTGAACTGTTTTTCCTTCTGTGAAATAAGCCTTTCGTTTTTTATAACCCGAATTCTGTGCAAAATCGTCTGGAACATCATCTTCGTAGTATAATTGTGAGGTCAATTCCGATTCTTTCTCTTGTTTAGTTTTTCCCAAGAGTGTGCGAAAGTAGGATTGGTATGGATAATACGACAAGCTCTCACCGAGCGGTTTGCCATTCGCATAAACTTCAACAGAAGAGAAAAGCGTGTGAAAAAGATTGTTTTCAACGCCGCATGTATCACCCGCTTTTATTAAATTGCCGTCTTTATCTGTAATTGCGACGTTTAATGTTAAAATATGAGAACTTAAGTCGTAGTAGTGCTGATTATCCGCGCCAATTGTGAATTCGAGAGGATTTGATCCTTCAGAGGTAGACAAAATTGGAAAGAAATCAATTTCACTTGATTTAATTACTGAAACATCTGTGTCGGGTACACTGAATATATTCATTTGTGGTCTTATAACTAATTCGGAATTTTTAAACACGTGTTGTTCCATATTAAATGTATTTATTTTTACTTCTTAGACTTTTTTCTTCCTTTCTTACACTTGCGTTTGACTGTTTTTGGCTTAGATGGTTTGCGTTTGAATGCTCGCTTCTTACTAACACCAAATCGTTTCTTGACAATGCCTTTACCTTTTTGTGATTGTCGGCGTCTTTTCGCTTTAGTAATTGTTTTTCGAAAATTGAAAGGTATTACAGAATCATCTGCTTCGGTTATAAATCCACCTCCAGCAAGTTCTGGATCTTTTATTGGTTTAAGTGTGCATTGATTATTTAAGCAGTGAACTACTCTCATTTTTGATTTTTGTTAATATTTTGGTTTAAAATGTAAAACGCAAATTGTGTGTCCTGTCTCAAATTCAACCAGTTCTCCTAAATCATCAAATACTTTGATTCCGATTTCGCTGACAACGTTGCTATTCAATGGATAATACAAGACTGAAGGAGTTTTACCCATTCTATTGATATTAGTACTTTCGTTTAATGGTATAATACTTATTACTCTACTCATAGTATTTCCAAGTAATTGTGGGAATATTATAGAACATTCTATTTTTGCGTACTGAAGACCATGTAAAGGCTTCCTAGGCAAACTTAATGTTTTAGATGATAGGACAAAATTTTCTGAAACATCAAAAAATTGACTTACACGTTTTGGTAACTTAATATCAATTCCATCTGCTATTTTAATATCATAAAACTTTTTGTCTATCACCTTTATAAAAGGTTTTGTTTTATTAAACGCAGTATTTAAAGCAAGTAACACGTTTTCTTCATCATTAATAGTAGGCTGAATAATTTCATATTCAGTTAATGTTTGATACCGTGAAATTATTTCGAATTTGGCATGTGGATGGATAATTGCTAATTCATCTGGTTTCGTATAAGATTCAGCTGTAAACGAACCTTCATTAATTGTCGTTGGGAAACGGAAAATTTTGGCCAGAGTTTCAGGAATCATAAGAGTATTTGACAATGTATTTTTCTTTTCACTTTCAAAACTTATTTTCATTTTAAATTCTTCGACTGAGAACAAATCTATCCTAGCTTCTAAAATCTCTTCAGCAAATTTTTGATTTACTGCATCAATAAATTCTATTAAACTGTGAGATTTCTTCTGCACAGTTACGCTTTTGAAATTATCGGGATGTCCAAATTTGAAAACAAAGGCGGCGTTGAATGGCAAATTAGCGAAAAAAATTGGATCACAATAGTTGTTTGCAATTGTGATTGGTTCTGCAATCCATTCATCCTCCTCTAGTCCTAATGATCTTGATAGCAGTGCGTGTACCAGCATTTGCACTCCAGTTGCGTTATAGATTCTGGTTTTGTGCGTAGGTGTTTTATAGAATAATTTAAATTCAAAACCTATGTCATGCCCGGTTCCGAACTTTCTATTTACATAATTTAAAAACAATTCTATTGATTCAAAATCTTTTGTTACTGTGATAGCATGATTAATTATTTCCGAACTTTCTAATTTATAAAAGAACTGGAATTCGGATTTCATTGGGATTGCCTCCCATTTATCTAAATTAATGGCATTTGTACATTTAAATTCCCCCTTGGCAAATTCTGATGTTGGCAAATTCAGAACTTCCTTCAGCTGCTCTGGAATAATAAGAATCTTATCAGAATCATCATTAAAAACAGTACATCGACTAGGGGTTCTTTTACTGACATAGTCTAACAACATAGTATAACCCACAGGCGAATTAGCTTTGCTTTTGTTAATTTTGTCAATAAGAGAAGCAATGTCGGGTTTAACTTCAAAAGTAAAACCATTAGAACTAGCCCGCTCTACCTTAAGTTTTCTGTCGTCTGTTTTTGAAAAAAATGCTGTATGTGTTTTGGGTGTTGGTAAAACCAATTGATGAAGGCCTACTTCATAAGAATTATCGTGAAATGTTAACGTATTAGCTAACCTATTTGTAAAGCTTCCGCTAACATTCTCAGGATACTCATCTGTGCATGAGTCGCTGGTCAATGTAACTGGGAATCCAGTGAATGGAGAAATTGGACTGCTTTCTATTGATCCGTACATGGTGATTACTTTTTGATTACTAATCTGGATTGTCGCTTGGCTATTGCATATATCACTATTTTATTTAGTTAATAGTAATTACATTTTAATATTCCATTGGAATTGGTATTACACATTTACAGTAAGTAGGGTGTCTATTACCGAAAAAGCAAAAATCGCAAAGACTATGTAACCTCATTATCGAGTAACTAACAATTGAATTTCTGTTACATTTACAGCATTTTTCTATGGCATTTTGGTGGACCCACAAATCCAGGTTATCTACGCTCTCGTACGTTCCTGGTAATCCAGTGAAAGAAAAAACTACACCGCTTTCTGTTGGCATGTTGACAGCTTTTCTATTACTAATACGTATTTTCATTTAGCTACTGCATATATTTCTGTTTCTGGTGTATAAACTAATGAATTCCTAACCCGAAATTTATCATTGGTTTCTTGATGAAAATCAAAAAATAAATAACTATAACCATTCTTAGTGGCCCGAGTATAAGCATCCATTAAAAATCGTGGATAACCGGGGGCTAATTGTCTACCAAGGGTAGACAGTATACTTAAATCACGAGGCTGTTTAAAATAAACTAAATACGTGCTATTTAATGCCGCTGTCCTCAGATTTTCCGGATACAAATTCTGGAACAATGAAACTACGTTTACCCCCAAATGGTGGGCCTTTCTAATATATAATTCTTGCAGATAAGTTTTATATTTCGTTGTAAATTCAAGCATTAAATCGTCGAAAATTATTAAACACGGATTTTCTATCATAGCGTCGGCCTCTTCAATACTTTTTGTAAAGATTATGTTTGGGTCCTTTAATTTCATCTCTTCATATACATCTTGTTCATGAACGTATACATAAATTACTTTGTCAATCTTTTTCTCAAAAATCGAATATCTATTCTCTATCAAGAATCTAGTAAAGTGCGTCTTTCCACTATTTGTCGGTCCAGCTAGAGTCATAGGACAGCCTGCTCTAATCTTAAAAGAAAATTGGTTATCTGTACCGTAAGACATGCTGATGCTAAGTGAGGCGAAATGCGTAATATACATGTCATATAAATAATATTTAGCTCATAATAGCAGGACGACTGGTAATTTGTATTTACATATGTACATATTTTTATTGGTTTTTTAAATGTTTTTGTTTACAATTCCATTGAAATAGGTACTATACAATTACACATTGTGTGATCGGGATGTCTTAATCCGAAAATACAGAAATCACAAAGATTATGCTTATTCATTTTTGAAAAACTAACAACAGCATTTCTATTACAATTACAACATTTTGTTTTGTTAATTACATACACCCACAACTTAAAATTATCTACACTATTATTTTTAATATATACAGATTTTATACACTTATTAAAACAAGAAGGACTAAACATTATATTGAAAATACATCGCATTTTACTTTTTATCTGAGTCGATAAAAATTTACAAGTATGGCAGTGATAATAGTTTGGTTTAAAATGCTGTCTAGTTTTATTACTCATAAATATCTTCACCTTTTCTCCTATTTTTATATTCTAAGTATCCATACGGGAGAGTGTTTATACCATCATCGCAAATATAGCGTTTGATGTCGAATGGAGTAAAAAGTACTCGTCTCATGCTCATGCTATACACTCTATGATTAAAACTACGAAGTCTATTAAAGGTTAATCTACGGACAGCTTCCCCTTTGGAAAATAATACCTCTTTATAATGATTAAAGGCTACTTTTTTCATACCCGATTTCGGGATCCCCTTACTTTTTAAATCTTCTGTGCCGTCGTCTAAAAGCAGTGCATAACTTTTAGGCTTGAGGCCGACAAATGCACGTATATTATTGTGAACTATTTTGAGCAACCCGGTTTTGCCCTTTTTAGAATCATCAAACCAGGGATGAGTTCTATCTAAATTTGAAAAATCAAAAAGATGTTTCAATTTAAGCACATCCTGGATATATGTATTGGCAGGATCCAAAACCGAAATTATTACGGAATCAGTATCGGAATATAAAATAGACATTTTTTCGCCAAAAACTGTCTTCAATCCCGCAGAATTATTTTTTCTACTACCGTAAATACATTCGTATAGTCTAATTTTAGACATTTCTAGACATATAAATCCTACCAGAATTGGTTTATTGATAAGTAAAGACGGTCTTTTCATTTCAAATATTGAAACGTCGTCATTTATAATTTTAACATTTTTAAAACTACCTTTCGAAACTAGCTTTGATGCTTCTACAGAGGAGGTACAAATTGTTGCGTTATGCATATTTCGCGGATTTGAGATCGATTTACCGAAAATCGAGTTCCCATTTCTTTTGTAAGCTGCAGCCATTACTTCGCTGGTGGCATTTTTTCTTAGATCAACATTAAGATCTATGTAAGGTTTTAGGAAATTTTCAACCCTAAACTTGATACCTCGATGTAATTTCTTAAGCTGCATCCCCTGGTTCAGGTAGTAAGATAAAGCCAATGAATAGGTTGTGTACCGAAGTTTGTCTTCGACTGTCAATATTAACCTTTTACTTCCTAACGGGTTTGAAACAGTCTTTCTCAAATCTTGCATCATTTGCAATTGATATGGTGACAATTCATCTATTGTAATCTTTCTATTTAAAGGGGCGTAGGGCATATCCTTTGTTTCTTCAATTATATCATCGGGGTACCCTAGGTCGCATTCCACGATATACTGATAATCTGAGTCTTCTGAAATCGTATAAAAATTTATTGAGTCTAACTGTTCTTGCGTCAACCATTCATAGTTTGAAATTGCGAGTTTTTCTTTAAGATTGTGTTGGTAAAGACTGTTCAGATCTGAGTACATAATGTATGAGGTCTCAATTTGAGGATTATAGTTTGTCAAATATTTATTGTTGCAGGAAAAATATCGAAGACTTCCGACGAAACAAATTCCGCCTCTTAAAGATGCTAAAATCCAACTTATAATTGAAGGATCTTTGCATATTTCTATTTTAACACTGGTGTAAGCTAACATTGCTGTCCATGAAAAGGAAGCGGATGTAAAAAAATTAGTCAATTCTAAGCCGTAACTTATAAATAGTGACCGACGAAGATTTTGTATTACATCCGATAAAATCAACACATCTGTTTTTAAATAAATTAAAAGATAATCTCTAAGAGATTTACACTTCCCTAACTTCCACACCATTAATGCTCTCTCCCATTCCATATCTGATATATGTTCATCCGTGAGTCTGTTGTACCAAAGATGTCTTTCAGGCAATTGGCGTTCATCTAATCGCTCAATGCTATTCAAATAATCATATGGGAATACACCTTTACGTTTAATTAGGGGAATCAAATTAGGGTCTGCATTTTGAAAACCTGACTCTAGAATTTTAAAGGGAATTTTGTCATTTGACATTATTTCCGCTAATTTAGCTAGCGAACTATCTACATACATTAACGAATCAATAAACTTGACTTTATTGTCTACAATTAACCCCATGAAATTCTCGCTATTTTTAGATATAACCCTAATTGATTTTGGTTTATAATACTGCAGGGCCTGAATCAAAATTTTAAAATCGTAATTCATGGCAGAATGCGCGATCGCGGGGACGTTTAGCTTATTGCGCGCCTGAAGATTACATTTTGCGCATAGGTAAGTTATGTAAGCACTTCTTTGGTTATTATTAGCCAATTGATGCGAATGGTGCTTTACCTTGGGGTTAAATAAAGTAAATTCACGTTTACATAGCTTGCATGCAGTTGCCTCATTGAATTCTTTTATTTCAGAAGCTGTCATTGTAAAAGGCTTGTCCCTTTTCAGCTCTTCTAGTACTACACTAGCCACGTTCATAACCGTTTTCATAAACCGATGCATAACATCTTTACCACAATAACTCCAATATCTGAGTAGTTGATTATGATAACACAAGGATAAGCCAAAAGCTACTGGCACGTGTATTCCTGAATGGATAGAGAAACTTTCGGATTTGTCCCTCATATTTAAATCGTCTTTTTCTTCCTCAGCACATGTCATGCTTGGCTTTATTATACATTCGAAATCATAATATAAAACATAACTTGATTCTATAGTGTGTTCTCCGCTATTGTACATAATGTAATCAAATTTAGGAAACCTATACATCTGTCCATCATGTCTAGAACACTGCAACTGGTGCTTCTCCATGATTTCTTTTTTTCTAAAAACTGCGAAACAAATACGACAAAAATGACTTTTGTTTCTAGTTTTTCCTAAAAATGTTGAAACATCAATAATTGGTACAAAATGTTGTACTTGGTGTTCGAAATTAGTAATTAGTAAATCGACATGATGTTTAGTATTCCGTTGTTTAGAAATTCTGATGACATCTACTTTACGTTTAAATTTATAACAATTAATTGAAATATTATTTTGTTTCTCAAATATGTCAATTTCTTTTAATGAGATAGGAAAATTAATATTTTTAAAGTCGTATTTGTCCCAGTAACCTACATAATTTTTATAATTCTTTAAATTTTTGAAGGGTCTATTGATATCATTTTTCACCGATTTGTAATGAATAGCAGCCATAACTGCATATGCAAAACAAAAGTTATCTTTATTGGTTAAGTGTAGCACACCTCCTTTCCTATTTGGTCTTTTCATATCTGCTCCCATTACAAGTGGTGTGTACTTAGCTACATGTATATAAAGTGCAATAACTTCCTCGAGTACAAATCCGCTACCATCTACTGTGAAAAATTCAAGTTGTTCTATGATTTCCTGTACTGAACTATACACAAAGCTAAAGGTGTCGTTAGGCGACATTAATTCAGAAAACTCTGAGTTGAGAAATACCACCTTCGTTATTTTGCTAACTTCGTCAACTAATCGTAGATTAAAAGATAATTTAGCTTTAATGGATTTATAATGAATAACTAATTTTTGTATAAACTTTTCTAAAACATGATATATGTCATTCATTAATAGCTCAATCTGTCTATACCTAAAACTTGGGGAAAATTTATACACGCAAATATACCCGGCATGGCATCTTTCAGTTAGTTTAAACATATCTACATCACCATCGGGCTGATAAGCTATACCGGTCTTGCCAGCACCCTTTTGACTACATAGATGATTTTCTACATTTAAAAAATAACGAGAGCAGTCAATGCATTGGTGTACTGACTGTATATGATAATTCATATCATATTTCCGATGACACTTATATAAACAATCTGGCAAATTGCAATAAAATTGATCATAAAATGCTTTGACTCTACCTATAGATTTATAACCTACTTTGGCTAACCGGAATGAAAGGGGCAGTGTGGAATCCTCTTCACTTGTTTCACTATTATCCTCCATTGCTCTTCTTTGCTGATGACAAGGCTTGAATTTGCTATTTATTCCTCTGAATATTGACCTCAGTTGGCTTCAACACACTTTCACTTTCTATACGGGGATTAACAGTCACTAGTAAGATCTTGGGGATTTATTATAAACTTGTCTCTACATTGGAGCACTACACTACACTAGTAAATGTTTCACTTATCGTCAAATTCGGATGTATATAATTCTTTTAAATACTGCAACACCTTGGCTGCTTCTTTATAACTAAAACTAGCGGAAGGACCTCGCCAAGAAACGTAGTTCGGATTAGATTTCGGCTTATTTATAGCAAATAAATAAGAGCCATTAGGATTCCGATAGACTCTGCACAAAAGCTTTTTAGAAAGTGTGGAAAAAGTGATAGAATTATGAAAAAAGTTCGGATCGGACTTTTTAACAAACCCGTAGGGGCTATTATTTAAGGTTGGAATATTGCTTTTGAGCTTTGTCTCATATATTTCATTGAGTGTATTTTCAAGGTATTCTATGAGGCCTCCAGCTTCAAAAAGGGATAAGCAAAGACGACTGTCTCTACTGCCTTGGTTGTTTTTCAAAATATGGACATACTTAGCATCTTCAGATTGCAAGTACGATGTTCGCAGTTGCAGAGTTCCAGTGCAGTGTATTTTTGATTTTACTTTCCAAAATCTTGGCGAGGTTGGATTATCATCATCCGGCTTTTCGCCTTCAGTTTCGGATATTACCATATCCCCATCACCACACTCGCTAAGATTTTGACTTCTTTCGGTGTAAAATCCGAAAGCAGGCATTACACTTTCATCATGTTGCGTGTTTTCATATTTTTGACTACCATCTGTAGCAGCGTCAAGAGATTTTAGAAAATCCATTTATTAGGAGAGTTGAGAAAAGTTTAGTAAGTTGTATGAGTTGTAAGTAAGATGAGTTGAGACACACTAAGAAGAAATGATGAAACATCTCAGATTTCGCTTCGTATTTATACGATTCTGTGGAGTGCTGTTTTCATTACAATTCATTGCATTAATAAGAAACGAAAAGACGATATTTCCCCCATTTCGGAGTGCTGCATTTCTGTATGTTCAATTTATGCACCCTCCATTTCTCAGAAGTAAATAAGTAAGTAAATGAAAGCTGAAGGAAGCGTTTTTTAAGGAGCAAAGACTGTTCATGTCATAACTGATATTTTATATTACGTAAACATCACCCCAGCGTGTGTCATGCACTCTCATAAATTAATGCTGGCTGGTGTGAAAATGTCATTTTATTAGCTGGGTGCATAAATGAAACTGGAAGGAATGGGAATTGGAAGAATAGTCTATTTTAAGTGTTTATGTTCTACAGAATGCACAACTCGACCACCAGTTAACTCTTCTATTGAATGTTTATTATTGTTTGTATGATAATAACTGCAACATTTTATGACTTTCATTGACTTGTTTATTGCAATGAGTGAGTACTTGCATCCATCTAAAGCACACGAACGTCGTGTGGCGCACCCTCCTCAATAAAAGTTGAGTGTAATAAATAAATTGAGCTCTATTGTAGTCTGAGTGTTAAATCCTAAGAGTGAAGCCATCAAAGCATGGGAATGGAACAAATTTTCCTACCCAGAGAGAATATTATAAACAAGTACGTTCTGGGGATCGTTTAACTGGAATATCATCAACTGCAATGATCTCTCTCTCTCTCTCTCTCTCTCTCTCTGCTCTTTTGTTTAACATAAGTTTATTTAATAGTTTTGGCGTTATGAACTTCCGAACCTCAAACAATTTATGCGTTTCCTGTACATTGAAAAGAACGAGTGTTTGTAGCAAACAAATAAAATAATAACGCATTTGATTTTATTGCTCGCACGTAATGAAGCTTCCAATGTTGTGGGAAAAATATAGAACGAACATTTATTAGCATAATAATAACATTAGAAAACAATAGCAACGCGTGTGTAGCAGCAACAAAAAGATCTTATCTTACTACTCGACTTTGCTACTTTAATTTATAAGATTGTTTAGCTTAATCTTATTCACTTGCTTATGATTTTCTTTGCAGCAAATTTACTATAAATACGGATCTCAAAATCAGTGAAATCACCAGAATGTCCGATCGTTTCTCGGAGAACACTGACTTTTTAGATGAGCTAGTCTCCTCTAAACCGAAAGTACAACGCGATTTGGTAAACAAAGCTACCGAACCTCAAATAAAATCACTCATAGAGTGTATACTAAATTATCAGAGCTTACAGCCTAATACTTTGGATCGTGATCACACGAAAGCCGTTCAAAAAGTTGGACGCAAAAAGTTTCACAAACTTATGCGTAGTAAACTAACTTTAAATAATATTAAGAAATTCTTCTTAAAGTATCAAAAAGTTTTTATGATTATCATTGCACACATCTTATACCAAGTAATGAATGCAACTATTCTAGCTATTGCGAGTGGAGCATGAAATACAGTATGAGCGAAGTCTACATTCCAATTCCAAAAGAAAGTTACGACGAGCTGGTTAAAGTAAGTGAGTGTTACAAAATTGTAAAAGACGAAAAAGAAAAACAAGTAACAAAACCTCAAAAAAGGAAGCTTTGGATAAACTACGAGGACCAACCTGTAATAAAGCGACGTAAGCTCAGCTCGCACAAAAATGAATAAAATACCAGAGAAAGATTGTCCACGTTTTAAGGTAAAATCCAAAGTAGATTTTGATAATTTAACTTCGGCAGAACTGATGCCCGGAGTTGACTTTTGTCCACAGTCATTTACTACCATTTATTGAGATTTGTGATCACACAGCTTGTGATCCCATGCAAAAGGTTTTGTACGACCTATTGTACATTAAATTGAGTGGAATAAACCGAATAGTTCCTGACAAGTGTAGCAGATTTAAACTCCACTACAACGAAAATTTTACGGGCGATATAGCCGGATCTGGTGGAATATGGAATAGTACTCCATTTCCTGATTATCATTATTGTTCGAAAACAAAAATGCCGTTTATAATTCCGTGTGATCACAAATGCTGTGAAAACTATAAAGATATTTTTGATGGTGTGACTGATTATGCCACTGGAAAGATTACAGCCGCTCAGTATATGGATAGATATACTGATAGAGCTCGGAAGCGAAGGTTTTATTGCGATTGTATGAGACACAGCATCACATAGCTCTATTCAGAAATGCTCACAATGTCGCACGCTTCATAATTCTAAGTACCAGTAGACCTGGAACCCTTCGGTGTTTTCCCACCGTCGAAGGGAGAAAAATTCGGGTATATAAACAGTTCACCAAGTGCTTGTATTTTAGTCAGCAAATGTTGCCGGTGAAGAGAAGAATTTCCTTTTCGAACATCATTTCGATTTATTATTATCAACCAGATCTAACAATTTCTACTCCCGACGAAATTTACTTAGACAAACTTCGTTTCCAAGATCGGATAAAAAGTTTTGAAATAATATATTGTGCGACAGTGAAGAAACAAGCAAAAGTAAGTCTTTTAACACTAAAAATACCTAGTAATTAAATATAAGTAAATTAGGATGGATATCTTGTAGGTATTATTTAGTAAATCATTCTGTACATGTTGTGTTATTAGATAACATGAACAACACATTGTTTACAGTCGATGCATTGAGAGCGGATTGTCCCCGTTATGCGGATTACGATCGGAGATTAGAGACAACGAGCTGCTTCACCGAGACACCGCTGAAGAACAGAGAGTTAATTTGTACGCAAGGATTCTACTACAACCGACATTCAGTTACACTGAATTGTTACTACTGTGGAATCTTTCTGCCCGTGAGAGGCGATTACAAGCAGAGGCCCGACTTGTTGTTAAGTCATATAAATCATCACAAGGCTATATGCCTTCACTTCAACATCTGTGGAGTCGAGGAAACTGAAGCAACAACGGATCGTGTTCGCTGTAATTATTGCTACATTAACGAAGCGAACCTCGCTTTGTTTTGTGGTCATATAACTTGTAAGTCCTGTGTTACACAGTTTAGAAGTCCGAGGTGTCCAGTCGATCGACTAAAGATCGAGGGGGCATTGAGGTTGTATTTTAATTAAGTTATTTCATTATCTTCTTTCTCTATAATATATTTTCTATCAATATGTTCCAATATAAATGGGGCGATGGCTATACTTTTTCAACTTTAAAACTCCAAGTAGCCGAAAGGCCGCATTTTACTTTCATTCCGGGAAATATTTTCTTGCCTTATCGCCAGACTTATGAACTTTACGTTATGATAAGAAACATGTGTGACAACCGTAGAATCTTCTTCATGTACTCCCGTGAAATGTCCGACTTCGTAAGTACTGTCGGTATAATGCTGGATGGACTTGAGGAAAATCCTCCGAAGGTCACACTTATAGAAAGTCTGCATTTTGATTGTGAATTAATTGAGGATAATACAAAGATCAGGCTTGCCAAGCGCACCAACCCAAACAATATCTTCTTCATTTCATCTATTGATGAAATGAATGAGATTTATAAAAAGGTGCAGCAGATTAATTTGTTATGCATAAATCAGTGGGTTCTCCATCTTTCGAAGCCACAGTTTGACCGAAAGATAATGGAGATCCTGAATATGCATTATTAAAATAAACCTGGCTATACGTAATTTGAAATAACTTGAAAAACTACTTCCCCAGTTGTATGTATTCGTAGGATTAAATTGTTTGTATTCTAAAAAAGCAAAAAAAATAATATAAAATTAGCTAGAGCTACAAAAGGGATTTATGTCGACTAGTGTAATTTCTCTAGGATTAAATGACTAACTCTAAAATATATTATCTTATTATTATCTTATTATTATAAAACTTAAATATCTAATTCTAATGCTAATTGGTATAATGTTAATTTCTGTATATTAATTAATTCTATGAATATGCTAATGTACTATATATGATATACCAGTGCCATAGTTTAAGCTTAACAATGTTTGCGTTGTAATGTATGAATTGTACTGTGTAAGTATTTTCTAAGTAATTATGTATAAAGCACAAAGTCGATTTCCCAAACATTGACAGTGTTTGTTTATTTCAATGAAAAAAGGCAAAAAAAAGCATAATATGATTACTCTTTTCAATATGTTTCAATCCCGAGTTTATCCGGTAGTTGTATTTGTACGACAACGATATTTACTTTTCTTTCCACCACCACCAATTCTAGGAGCCTTCTTGTTCCCAGGCTTCACTCGCCTATTACATACAACAAAATTATCATTAGAGAAAGCAGCATAAATGCATAAATTGTCATTATATCAAATCAGATTTCTCAATCGCATTACAAAAACTTACTCTTTATTGTAGCTTGATTTAGATTTAGTTACTGGTGTAATCGGATGACCGTTTACTGCAGCCTCCATCCGTTTGATCCGAGCAATCCTTTTTTTTACCCATGATCTCCGGAGTTGGAACTGGTGATAAAGCCAGCAAGAGCCTATTCATAACAAAATATTCATTACATACAGCATTGGATAATAATGATCGTTACACAAATATACTATCAAATGAAATCATTATTAATTGTACCACTTACTTTGCATCACGGATCCTTATCTCTTCTTTTGTTTTTGCCGCTGCTCTTCTCTGTTTTTGATTTTTTTGCCCTTTCCTGACAACCTTCTTCTTACGTCCATGGGCACGCTGCTGCACTTTCTGTTGTTCTTGTGTTTTATTTTTAATTTTGACATTGTCAATAATGCTGCCCCTCAGTGCGTCGTTTACGTAAAATGGATCCTAAAATAGAAAATCAAAATTATTTTCCAAAAATAGAAACAAAATCGAAAACCAAAAAGTTTATTTGAACAGTATCATACTGAAACTTACAGACTCATGGCGAGCGCTAATCAGTGGAATCGATGAGGAGGATCCCTGTTGCTTCTTGTCTTCCTTGTTACTAGAAAACCAAAAAAATAGATTATTAAAAGTCAATACGCACCAGTGTTTTTGTGTTCATTCAGTTGGGTATTTGTGTGTTTATGTATTATGTTCATATTATTGCTTGTGGAAATAGAATATTTGTAACGAAGTGTTGTAATAATATATAATAATATTGCTTATTTTACACAGAGAAAAAAGCTAGTAGCTATTATAATGGGATTGCATAGTAGAACTAGGGGAGATGTTGTATTATTATGCGTGGATGCATAATCGATGAATGGAAGTCGATCTCTTGTTGTGTTGTAAGTAATACACACGGAACACACACACACAGCCGTAATTCAACGGCTCTATTTTCTCTCTCTCTCTCTCTCTCCCTAGGTGTAAAGCTTGGAGCAAAAAAGTTACGCACTTATTTATACAAAGGGGTACAATCGTAATAGTAATAGTGGAAGTGTGTAACTTTTTAGTCTAAGCTTTACACGGAGGGGGAGAGAGAGCCTTTTGTAATACGGGACTGTCTTTTACAGTTTTTAACGTCTATAGGGTGTGACATGGAAAGTACATTCCGTTGATGAAGCAGTTACTTACTGCTGTAAGAGATGTTGTACTAGGCTTGGGTCCTTCTCCAATCTTTGCATTTATCTCAAAATGTGGAGAAAACTTTAATACAACTAATAACACTAACAGCATGCTGCTGATTGGTGTTTACCTACATATGACCGTCCGATACTACTACTACACCAATCCTTCAACAGTGTCTGCTAATGCATACTTTACATTACATACATTTCGTGTAAAAACATTTCGGGAAAATCAGTTTGAGTTTTGGACTGAAATGCTTACGCATACAGAGAAATGAAATGAATACTCACGAGAAATATCATTTGCAAACACAAACACAAAACTTTAGTAATATTATGGTTCTTGAACTTTTAAAACTTGCTGAAAAACTTGCAGAAGTTTATAGACTTCATTTCACGCTACATTCTACAGGGACAATCGTAGCAGTATTTTTGTAAACACCTAGGAATAATTGCAATTACAAACAGCTCAGCACAATGCTCTATAGAATCGAGTTGCAAAAAGGGAAAGTACCCGGTAATGAAGGCG
Source organism: Pogonognathellus flavescens (assembly GCA_019776165.1). NCBI lineage: Eukaryota > Metazoa > Arthropoda > Collembola > Entomobryomorpha > Tomoceridae > Pogonognathellus > Pogonognathellus flavescens. The sequence continues at coordinate 26,129 of JABASD010002504.1, forward strand.
ATTCAATTATTGAAATAAAGTCTAGGCAACCATACATTATTAAAGCCAAACTTGTTTGGGCTTTATGCGAATCAATTTATGAGAGTCTGTCTGTCT
>JABASD010002505.1:0-26207 GCA_019776165.1 Pogonognathellus flavescens
AGTCATGGCTGTAACACTGAGACATGCGCTGTACGATTCTCTACGCACCTTTCATTCAGAGTAGTACTAAATTTATTATAGTATAGATCAATATTCCATGAACTGTGTGTATTGCCTAATACTTAAGTATAGTACTTGCAATTTTATTTGCAAATAATATTGCTACATATTTGATCAGTTTTGCAAGTGGAAAGGGCTGAAAGTAGGCGTTTGTTAATGATACTGCAACGACTCTTGTTAAGGATGAGTTATGTGGACAATGGAACTAAAACTGAAATGAAGGAAAACAAAGTAAGGCGAAGCGAAGGGCTGCCTGGAGTGAAATACCTCTCTCTCTCTCTTTAGTTATCTCTAATGTGGTCAAGTCCGTTTGTTCGGCAAAATTGAATTGCATAAGAAATATTGTAGCGTGCATGCCATAAACACACATAATCCTGTGAGATCACTAACAATGAGAATGAGATAGGTGTAGTGGGGAACAGTATCTACATACGCAAATACTTGGCTCCGTCTTTGTGTGTTGTTGCTGTGTGTCTTGTGAATTTGGGAATCAATATGCAAGTGCAAAGCCATCACCTCATCGCATCAGCCAAAATTTATGAGCCACGATCTTGAAAAAGGGTGGTGGTAGCAGCACAGCACTCTCTTTCAGTTTTTGGCATTGTTAATAATTGTATATGCCTATAAGATACCCATACAAAATCCACATTCACTTATATACCTATACAGCAAATCTCCTATACGTGTACTTATATCGTATTATAGATATTTTATTAATGTTCCTGAAATGTTTGTGAGTAGAGAATGCTCTACGGAATAGTAAAAGTATAAAGGATGGACTTGTAGAATTTAATTACACGTTGAAAAAGGCTGGACCCGACCTACCCGGTTAATTGTACATTGCCCTGCCTTGTCTGTCTTCGAGAACAAGCGACCTGACGAAATAAATTTTACGTACCTTCTTAACTCTCCTCTCTCTCTCTCTGTGCTATAAAACACAAAGTATACGTAAATGAAACTATGCACCTCTTTGCAACGTCCCAATACAATTTTCGTATTTCTCTGTGTGTATAAAATGATGTAGGCATAAGGAAAAGACATTGGCCAGTAAAAAATCTCATATGATACTTTACTTACTTACCAGTAACTTAAGAACACAAGGAAAATACTCGCAGCGTGCCGACAAAGTCCATAAAATAAAACTATTTTCTGTCAAATGAACATTTCACGTAGTCTCTCTCTATGTGGAGAATGTGTTTTAATAATACGAAGAAGAAGAATACTTGGAATAGGAATAAGGAATTCCGATTGGAAATATATTTTATAGTGAAGGATGTGATAGAATAAATGCAGCTGAAGAAGAACAAGTGAAGAGGAGGAGGACTGTACTGTACTGGAGATGCTCTTTGTAGAAAGAAAGAGCTGTGTGTTTGTAGTACGTTTTGTATGTGTAATAATAATAATATAGACACTACATGGAACACGACGTCATTTTACGGGTAGTTAACTAAAGTTTACTACCCGCATTAAATATTCACAAGTTGGACGAACAAGGAGCAGCAGCAGGATACTATAAAACTGTAAGTACGAGTATTACGAATGTGCAGATTGAGACATAATTCATTCCTCTGTGTATTTTATTTTACTGCTCCTGCATTCGTATTACAATGCATTGGATTGGAACACACTCAACTACACTTTTAAGCCAGCCCTGCTTTTTAATAGCAAACTAAAGGCATATCATATTTATTATGATTCCTATGTAAATCTTTATACTGCATGAAACAATGCACAGTCCTTCACTGCATCTAAGTTCATTTTACTTTGTATTTTGTATGAGGCCCTGTCTGTGTGTGTGAGGAATGGAGGTAGAGTATAGACACAGAGAGCTGTGTTTAAAGAAAAGGCTCAAGTGCCCATAAATCTTCATTTTTCTCACAGATACATTAACGATTTATTGCCCAATAGCTCTCCTCTTGACTAGACTCGTACGGAGCACACACACGGAATATGCACTCACTGTCTTTTTACTAGTTGAACTTACTGACTTTATTTCACATTTGCATTTTTAGAAAACACCCGACACGACTGCACCGTCCACCAAAGACCTTCCTCATCATTCTTCTCTCTCTGTCTCTGACTCTCAAATATTATTATGTTATTAAGAATAAGAAAGAAAGACCAAAGACAAAAAGAGGAGACAACGTGAAATTTCTTTGTCTTTCCTTGTTTTTATGAATTTTTCTGTCACTTAGACATAAAACGATGACATCATCGCATACATAACATTCTAACGGGTAAAAGGCTTAGCTAAGCATTCCTCCGCACTAAAAGACTTTGTGAGACGAGAATAGAGAAAATAGCAATAAGAATTGATTTATGGCAGATGAAGGAGCGGTAGTCTCCTAAGTCAAATGACGTATCACCTATATACGAACGACCAAATTTATTTCCACTGTAAAACTCTCACAGAGCAAGGAATATTATATGAACAAGAAATGACATTTCTCATAATGCAACGTAAGTATTTGTGTACAAACGCTCTACGGCCATGATGGGTAATCATTTTATAAGAGGAAAATATATTAGGGACGATATGAACTGAAATGTGTGCGGTATAAAATTTTATTTCCATTGAGTAGATATACTGCAGTGGAGTTTGTGTCTTCCTCTTTCTTCATCATCATCTCGTGATTACGACGAGATGACAGTACACACTACACTAAAGACTCTGAATGGCTTTTTCCTAAATGTTTTCGTTGAATAGCTAATGGCACTTGAGTAGAATGGGAATGCGAATGGCCAGGGCTCAACAGGCTCTGCCAGACTAATATTATTATCTATAATGTCACATTCACATTGTGCACACACAAACTAACAGAATAGAAGTCCAAGTCCACCTTTTTTCACATACACTCACATTTCACCCATAAAAATCCATAAGGAAAAACTTCTGTGTGTGTTACGTTGCGTGTTTACTGTCTGCGAGAATTGTCTCCGAACTTTTATGATTTTTTCTGTCTCTTTTTCAGAATCTTCTTCGTTCCTCTACTACCAATATTCTTTTCTTCCACTTTCCATTCAGAATTTATATCTTTAAACTATGTGTGGCCAAGTACGCTTAGACGTGTATAGAAGTAGTAACACACACTGAAATCATGTCATACATTTTATCTTCTATTCTTGTGGTCTTGACGGGATTTTTCATTTCATCTCATCCTTCATTTCATATTTCATTCTGTTGCATTCTCTCTTACTGTATAGTAATGCGACTCACATGAAACTGCGTTCTCTCTGTGGGTGAATGCATATGTGTCAGAAATATAGTTCAACCTATATAGAAAATATCAGGGTATAGATAGAAATGCAGTTATTGTGTGTAGAAACGAGAAAGGCAATAAAATAAAAGGATGGGACATATCTTATGGTAAAATATACACAGTAGTGCATTGCATGGCATCATCATAGTATTATAAAATTATACAGAAGATTCTCTTCCTCTATGTAACTTCTACCACGACGACCTTTTTGGTGGTGGCCAAGAAGATACAAGGCATTTCTTTTGATTTCATTTGGAAAGAGACCCACGGAGGAACACAGTAACACAATATTGCGTATCTGTAAAGTTTAATGTGTATTGTAGCTTCCTATTCAACTGATACGAAGAATGCCTTACATTCCCAGGTAGGCATTGATACGTTTGTTTAGGTATTGGGATCCTTCCATGTTTTCTGTACTGTAATATATTTTATACAGGCACTAGGTACCCGATTTTCAATAAAACTGTTTCTATACAGAAAATGTCTGTGTGGAGATAATAAGTATAGAAATACAAGAGTAAGATACAAGTACAAGTACAAGATGTGCAAAGGCAGATGGTCTAGTTTCATTTATTTAACATGGTGGCATCACACACACAGTGCCTTGCTTTAAACGTTTGTTGTTATGTGTTATCTGTGTGTAGTTTGTACACAGAAGCTTGTAAGTGCAACAACCATTGAACATCTGACTTTGAGGAAGTGAATGAAATTGACACAGAAGAGTCCACGCATAAGAATTGGCCTTAACTTAAGGTAGCCCATATCCTTTTATATAAATAGAGTGGTGCATCTTTCTATATAACAAAAATAAGAGTAGGTCCTTTATACAGGTAGATAGTACTTATATAAAGGGAATATCCCTTGTAAGTGCCCATAGGATGTGCATACATATATAAAGTGTATCTCTGTGTTTTGGTGCTATTTACGTGTGTAGTAGAAGTCAAGCAGAGGAAAAGACGGGTGAGAGAGCAACAATAGGGAGAGTACAATGGGAACAGCGGGTAACACACAACATTCACATCCGCAGCCAAAAGACGAAGTGACTATGCCAAGTCAAGTCAAAACACAACAAGAGATACAGAGAGAGAGAGAGTGAGAGAGAGCGAGGAGGAAAAGACTTTTATTCTTTTCTTTTATTTGAATTTGACTTTGGTGTGTGGTGTGGCCACAGCCACAGCCCTCCCAGTTGCAACAGACTAATCTAATAATGTAACAAAATCTTATGAGTGTGTGGGATCTCAACTTGCAACTGTGTGGTGGAAGTGTGCGGCTAGTTCCATCTCCTATCCACATCCACTTGTATAGATAACTTTTGTATGCACTACCATTATTATGGAAGTTTGTACAGGACAGTGTTGTAGGAGTGTATAGTATATCCTGTGTATTCTTCCCATGTGTGTTGTGCATGTGTTATGCTGCTTCCATTCTTCATTTTCATATTTACACAGAAATTTCATTTTCCGCTTGCTGTTTACTTTAAAGCTTAAAGTAGATGTGTCATGTTATGTCACCTTCAAACCTCACTTTGAGAAAGAATGTAGGTACTGTAATAATATTGTGAAAAATGATTATTCTGTTGTGACATTATTTTTTGGAATTCCGTGCAAATGTTTGCGTTTGCTGTTAGATATATGATGGTTAGTTAATCAAGGTAATTTTGTACATAAGAAAAGTATTAAGATTTCATTGCAAACATGAATACAGTAATTTTGCCATTTTGGAAGGGCTTAGAAATTTTAAATTCCATGCTAGAATTTGACAAATCTAGCATTACACTCTTAATACATTGTTTTCCTTCGAAATTTCAGGTTTTGTACGTTTTGTTAACAGTATTGTATCTGTTTGTTATGTTGTAATAAATTAATTCGTGACTGCCTGAATTCCAGAGACGACCTTAAAATGATTTAAGTAACAGTAATAGTATTAAAAATTCATTTGAATTTCTGTGTTCAATTTTTCTCCATGATTTCATTAGTAATAGCTTAAATTTTGTGTTTTGGAAGTAAAGTAGCATCGGATGAAGATACGGAAGAAGAAATTGAACTTGAGATGCCGAAGTTTCGATTCCAATCATCTTTTGACTTGGCTCGTGTGTATGTGATATTTTATTGGTGGTGCACGGGTCTACGAACGTGCGTATCAAAGTAAACAAACAGATTTAGCCGAAAGGTTCAATATCTTTCGCTCTGTAATATTCCTCCGTTCTCTTTGTATACAAACACATACATGTGTGTGTCTATTGACTGTTGTCAATTTATACTGTTTGTACACGTTTGTATAAAAGTAAGCACATTCATACTTTATATATAATATTGCAATAAGTTTCCAAAGCTTAAAGCATCTAAGTAAACATTACGAGAAATTTCTTCTATTTTTCCTGCTTGTGTATGGAAGGCCGTCTCTGTCTATGCGTGTGCTTTGTTATGTAACTAATGGAATGCTTCTACTATTACAAATTCTACAGGCCCTCACTTTGTTTACTCTCTATAGTCTTTTATTACTACTTTCATTCACATCCCTATAAATATCCAACTGACTCTTGTGATGCATTCTAGACTTATACATCTCCGTCTCTTATGGTCTCTGGGAGGCAGCATTGCATTGAATTACATTGCACTGTCAATAATAAATCAACGGCTAAGACTACAGCACACCAATAATATACTACCGTCATATAGAACATCTATAAATAAGTCTATACAAGAGTGTACTCAATTCTCAATGTTAGCATTCTCCAAGAAGGCAAAAGGTAATAAAACAGCACAACAGAAAGGAAACGCATGCATTTGACACACACAAACGCACATGAACAATATCACAATGATTAAATTCTACTAAACAAATAAAGAAATCTAAGTACAATACATTACATATTGAAAAAATTCATGGCAATTTGCAGTAATTTTCTGTAGTGGTTTAAAATTATTGTTTGCATATACAAGGGAAGTTTGTACTCGTGTCCAGAGTCCAGAGATCCATACGGAGTATATAAACGGATACAAAGGGGGAAAATAATATTGGATACGGTGTAAAGTAAAATGTTTATTTTTAGATGCTTCTTCATTAGAGACTGGAAATTAGAGAGCTTTACGTACATTGAACACTTAATTTGAGATGTAAATTGATACAACCAAAATCCTAAGTGATAATTCATTGGTCTACCGCATTGAGGAGAACTTCGAAGAATTGTGTCTGAACCTGTCTAAATAAAACATCAACGGACTACCAACAGATCTGTGTATACGTATGAATTAGATTTATCAATCACCACGTAAATTAAAGTAGGGAACTGTAGACGTACACACTGAAATTTTTTTAGCACAAGCAATAATTATGTAACACAAGCGATTGTTATAGTAAAACTTTAAAAATTAACATATGGAAAATAGAAATAAGATTTTCTCTTTGTGAAGCATAAGTGTAGCTGTGAAACATTTAGCGCAGAAAAACGTTTTTGTAGTTGTGAGTTACTTTTCTTAGGTATGGAACTATGGCTTGTGTGTGTTATATCTTATCCTCGTCACACGGCAAGGGGAAAATGAATGGGTGTAGTTTGTAGTGGTGGTAGTAGTAGTTGAAAAGATATTGAACATGAAATGTTGATGTAAAAGTAAATCATTAAATGTTTTTTGTGCCTGGAGCTGCTTTTTGTTTGTGAAGTGGACATTGATACTCGCGTATGAACAACACATAAATGTTTTTATTTATTTATTTAACAGTTGCTTCCTAGTGGCAGTGACATAACGACTTATTAGCATAGATCTTGTTCAGAGATTACAAATTATATTATCTCCGAGGCTATCAACTGCATTATATCCCAGTGCTGGGCTCTTTGTGTCCATGTGCTGTTTTATGAGTTGCCCTTCAGTACCACGTAGGCATCATACACACGAAAAACGACTCAGCACAAATACACACCGTGTAAAACCAAGGCTTCTAATAGTTACGGATATGTACGCACATACTACACAGACTATACAAGTAGTACACATACCGCGGCTGCACTTAACTACTTAACTTAACTTGTAGAATTCAAATGCTAATTTAATGTGGACAAGAGACAGCACGGCGGGGTGTTACCATTTTTCTATAATGAATACTTTAATGCATAAGAACATTCTATTATATATACTGTACTCTTTGTAAAGCAGGAGCTACTATACAGACACAAAATTTTTGTTATAGGTATCTCTTTAGAATGTTTGTAATGTTTTTTAAAGAAAAGAAAATAATAGTGGTATAGGTATACAGACAGTGCTATGTACAGTAGTAGGAGTAATACCAGTACATATATTAGTGCCATGGTTTGTATGTATATGAAAAACCAAAGGATTTGTTAACTGAAATAATAAATGGCTATAATATTAATTTTACGGTGGAGTTGACTTGGTTTTGTCGTTGTCGTATTGGAATTGCAGTTTGAGATTCTGTTGTTGTATGTGAACAATATTATTATTATAAGACGAAGGGACACACGTATTTATTTTACAGTGCGTACACAGAAGAACAAGACAGCACATGCAATTAAAAAGGCGACAGGCGACACAAAAGCAAAAAAGATGTAGTGGAGTAGGCAATCTGGTGGAATACAAGCAGAATACAACGTGGAATGTAAAATGCAATGTCGACAGTAGTAAGACAACATAAGTAATAGCATGGCATAGGAATTTCCTAAAAGAATAATGTCTGTTTCCGCCAACAAAGACGGTTTAATGGCCAACAACCATGTTTACATAATTCCCTTTTTCCAAAAACACTTCTACCACAACCAAATTCGTTTCGTCTAAAAATTATACACTTAGATACTTTTTAATAACGAGATTTGAAAATGAGATCGATTTTCGGATTCATTTGCAACACATGGTTTGTTAATCAATATTATTATTTCAAACCAAGAATATTAGGATGCAACATGGAACTATAACCTACAAATAAGCACCTAAAGTATTAATTTACCCGCATACAAAAGAATATTTGGTGTTATCACGAAATGTTAAAGCATGATTTTTTAACAAATTGTAGTAGGTTCTGCGTAATAATAATTTTACTAATATGTAAAGAGATAGAAGAGAGATACCATAAAAAGGAACATTAATTACGTTTCCTTTACAATCTGGGAATGAAATTGATGCTACATTTTGTGTGTACGAATATTTATTAGCGAAACAAAAGTGAAATCACAGGAAACTGTCATTTTAGTAGAAGTTTTTTAGAATCTGAAGTGATTAAGCACAAGTATGCGTTTCTAAAATGAAAATGCGGTGTTTTATAAAAGGTTTACTTGATAAACTAGGAATTTTGATGAGCACAGCTAAAAGCGGCACGATCGGATTTCAAAAAAGGAAAAATGAAGACTTTTCCTTTTTATAACCTCTGCCAGCGAATTTAATTATATGCAATAATTCCACATTGCTATAAACAACTGCTGCCATAACCTCCGTCCATATCACATTCAACCTCTTCTTCTTCTCCAACCAAACCATAAACAATTCTAAGGATTCCCTAATGCGATTATCAGTCTAAAACATATATTATGTCTATAATAAGACAGTCAGTACCTGCACAAGCAACAATAACGCATAATATACATAGTAAAGACATAAGTAAAAGTGGACCAGAGCATTTCTAGTTAAATCTTATTAGTAGTTCCTACTAAAGACGAGCTTAATAAGGACGTGAGACACACAATACACAAAGGAAAAGAAAAACAGCTGCATTGTGTAAAATAAAAACTGAATTTGCATAGATTTTATTTACTGCATATACCTCGCATGTATTATGTATTATTATTTTTATCATTCCAAGTCCAAGTGGAAGAATTTGATCGTTAATTTGTGAAGCCATGAGCCAAACGCTAATTTCTCTTCTCATAAAACTCAGATTGTGAATGATTTACCTTTGACTCCACCACGTTCGCATCACACAGACAAAAAATGCGTAGTCCTATACATTTACTAATAGGAAAATGATAATTGAATGCTGGAAAATTCACAGTTGGAGCAAATAAACGCGGATTTAAGCAAAGCAAATTGAATGCGATGGTTTGTTCTTTCGTCTGAACTCTTTCTTATTGTAATACGCTGCTGCTGTGATTATTGTGTTGCATTGCAGTGGTTTTGAGTGTCAAGTACCTATACCTTCCCTACTCCGGTCTATGTCCACGTATATAAAACATGACGAAGTGAATGCTTACATACAGAGTGGTAGTAAAGTGCAGAGAGGTTCTTCGTTCCTTGAATGCTAATTAGCGAACATGACATGAGCTGTGTGCTCTGCTCCCTTCTCGTCTCACGTTCTCCTCATATTCTCCATCAGTCCTCGCTAAAGACGTACCTGTACACTTTTCCAATCCTCAACTTGGAATTTCACTCCATTTCATTCTACTTTTATACACACAACACTTTCCGACGTATTTTGATACTAGTTTAATATAAGCGAAATATTCGTATAGGTATTGCTGTATAGAATTTATGGATTAACTTCACAGACTGGACTGGATTCACGAAACCAAGTTGTTCTCACAACAGACTGACTTTACTTATATTTTATACACACAAAAGAGAGACGTATTCTTTGAAGGTATTAGGATACATTACATAGAGACACATTTAAATACGCAATACGTGTGTAACATTCTTTGCTAACTAACCTAAAGCTCCAGTGCAATAACAAGTACTAGTAGACAAAGTTGCTAACTACACACCGACTTTTTATGTGGCAACGACGTCTTTTTCTTATATAGCCAAAGCAAGTTTCCAGTGTGTGCTTTTACTTGTGGCAGTGTGTTTGTATTGGAGCTAATGTCTTAAGAGGGGAAAAAAGTAGCTAAAATAATAATAATAATAATAAAGGGAACAATGAAAATATTTCTGTTCTGTTAATGAAATTCAATTGTGTGTATTATATTTTATATTAGCGGATTATGCTCACGTATACGTTTAAGTACTATTGCCTTTACGTGCGCTTTGTATTGATGGTATACTTACACACATATTATGCCGAGGCAAGTTTCCATTTTCCTTTAAGTAGAAAATAAGTGCTTATTGTAAATCTATAATGCATAAACGTATACTAATGACGAGAATTCAAGGCTAACAAGCTAATTCTACTAATTCTGCTATTGAATTTTGTTCTTGATCTGTGTCTTTGTAAATTGAATTTGTAATGAGTCAGTTAAAATAAAACAAGCGAAATAAATCCTCGCAAATATTTTAATGTTGTGTGATTAGAAGTGACATAAAAGTTTACCTGTAAATCCTTTAATGCAAATATCATGATTATTGCTACTGACAATTCTAGCAGCTTCATTTGCATAATACATATTAAGGTAGGTGTATGGCACTTGAAGAATTTGGCTTGAAGATTTTAGCACAAGGTGCAAGAATTCTGTTTTAAGTTGTTGGTCCAGTAGTACACGAAGCAAAAAACAAGTGGACGCTTTCACAGTCGCTTTATGGTTAGAAATATTCGATTGCGAAACTGAAGTGATTGGAAATTCAGTTTGGACTAAAAGAACAGAAGCTTCGCCGAGGAATGCTGGGAGAATATTTGTGTATTTTTTGCTAAAAAACGTCCCTATAAAATATATTGTCCACTTAAAAGTCCGCAATCTGAATCGTCCACTCCATAAATACAATCTCATTTAAATAAAGCCAGATCAAGTCACAGAAGTTACCTGTCCTGTTGTGAGCTATGCAACATTCATTATTACACACACATAAGCCCAGCATAATATTATAATGCGTACTATACTGACCATGACTATAATAAGTATATGAACTATATGAGTACATTCAGAAATACGTAGGCAGGTAATAAAGTATTTAGCTAAAAATCCTGAATTGATGTGCAAGCAGTAGATGAGTAGGCAGTAAATGACTCAAGCTAAATATTCATAGAATGTAAATGCAAGAAAGTCTCCAACAAATTCTGCTGCAATAAGAATCTGTGTGTGATCATTGCCTCTAATAAAATAGCAGGGGAACTGCTTCCTTTCAACAGGCAAAAATTCCGTCACACAATTTTTCAGCGTTTTCTTTTCCTACGGAGCCTATTTGGTTTGCCTGTGTTAAAAAGAATGAACAAATTATGCGCGTATAATATGAAACACATAGAGTCTGTTAAGGTGTGCGTACATATTAATGATGTACACAGAATATTTTACACACAAGAAATGTATGCGAGGTGAACCTCCTCTCTTTTAGCTTACATACAGACAGAGAGAGTTCGTGTATTCTGGTAGGAGTAGGTTTAGCAAGGAACATAGCGACGAGCCATTACTTTAGTCAATGATTTATGAAGTAGGCTTAAAGAAGCCTGTTTGTTTTCGGAGGCACGTCTTCACTTACCTACTTTCAATACTTTTCTCTCAAACTTTTCAACTTACTACTACTACTATACTCCTTGTACTTCGAGCAAGCCCACAGACATGACAGTTGAGACGAAGCATCATGTTATGTAAGGAGTAGGTAGCCAAGCTAGTAAAATAAAGGTAGCCACTCCAATAAGTGGTAAGTTCAGTTAAGCTTCGTAGTTTCACACACATATCATATAGTATGTCCAAGTAATATATGCATGGACAAACAAACCACATTACAGTAGTAGTATTAACAAAAACAAGTAGAAATTCGTTAGAAGAAGTTCCTTTGTAGTTTTCCAACGTTTGTAGCTTCAAACACTAAAAACTTGGAGATTAGTGGATTTATACGCACAGAAAGAGTAAATGTATAATATAAGGGTTGTGTTTATGTGGAGAAGTATTAGAGAGATAGTGTTTTAAGGATATGGATTAGAAATATTATTCATTATTATTAGATTGTGTTATGTATGTGTTAAGTAAAGCTTCTTGTGTGTAATGGGCACGCAGAGAGTATAGGAGAAGAGATGCATTCCCTGCCCAGCTTTCGCTTGACACGCTGGCATTTGGCTTCACGGGTGTTTGCATGGCGTGTATCGTGACGACACGCCAATCTCAGTGTGTAGAAATATATAAAGTGTGTACAAGAGCTATGTAAACCTTCTTTGATCAGTTTCGGGATTTTGTATGCTTATAGCTTGCTTGTCGAGTGTTAATTTCACGGTATGTGTGTCTGTGGGGCTACATTTCATTTATTTACGTCTAGCGCATGTTTTACAAGTAAGGGATTAGTACATACATGTGTAGCTTCTGTAAACGTTTCGCTTTTTACTCACTTGGGTATATGTATTTTTAAGCAACAGAGCATTTCCTTAGCTCATTTGGTTTTGTTTGTTAATACATGATTTATTATGACTGTATGAGAAACTGAAATTTCGATATAAATGCGGAAATCCTTTTAGTTGTAATGTATGAAATTATAAAAAGTAATTCACAATCTCCAGGCAGCTTTTCTATAAAGTGACTGTTATATTCCTTCCTTATATCAAAGTAAATTTTTTGTCTATAAATGACTTAAAATTAAAAACTAATATTGGATTAATGCACGTTTTTGATCTTAAATATGTCAATTCCATTCCGAATCTACTATTTTGTATTGATCGAATTTTCGGTGTACTTACAAATAATGCAGATGTATTAATAATAATCACTGCAATAAAATTTATTTTTGTTCAGTTTTATTCCACGTGCGTTTTAGGTTCAAAACTAAATATTTATATTCGTTATTAAATAGCAGATAATGTATAACCGAGTGTTGCAACAAGTTACATATTTTGTAGGGATTGCTATTTCATGTGAAATGGCCAAAGGCTGTTTATTTATTTCGCTAAACGAAGTGGTTTAGTTTTGATTAGGCTGGCGATATTTCATAATCACGTTTTTGTTTTTGGCTCCAAACGTTGTCTCGTATTTACTTCTTTCGTCTACCGTAATCCTCCTCCTGGACGCACTCACCGTTGCCCAACTTCTTTTTACACATGCAATTTCTCAGCTCTGTACGAGTTGCAATTTTTTAATCTTCGCTTTCATCTGCGGACGATGATGATGTGAAATGGATTTGCCTAATTTTCCTTTGATTGTGATTACACTTAACGTTTATCAATGATAAGATATTTCGCCTTTGGAGTTCTGTCTTATTAAATTCATTCTCACACGCTTTTGCAAGCTAAATATTATAGATGCAGCTATTATAATGCACTATACTTGTACAACTTTAGTAAAGCATTAAACATTTACGATTTTTCTTTTATCTTTATATAATGTGTATTTGTCTATAGGTATATCGTTTTGTAATTTATTTAGTAGTAAGTATTAGACAGACGGACTATGATTATATGCGTAAATGTCCACAAAGCCTTTAGATTGATTTATGTGTTTGCAAATTTTATCAGAAATTCTTTGCTGATTGCAGAAAGTGGCATAGCGGTGCCTAGTTAAGTGTGAATCATGAAGACTACACATGGAGTTTAGGAGAGATTATCCTCGCAAATGTAAAGAATCACTTGCTAACTAATATAAATTGCGATTTCAATTCAATGAGGATCACACAGTCCACTTAAACACTAAAAAACTACTAGCAAATGCCTACACAAGGTACAAATGCATTTGGGAAAGAGACGATAGTGCACTGTCTCTACTCGAATGAGTCAGTCCATGGATTAACATTCATTCATTCACATTCATTCCCAAACGATTACGATTCTCTTTGTTCTTTCCACATTAACAGAAGAGTATAATATTCTTTTATATAAGCACACTGGTAATGTGACATGACAGAGTTCATACGTACTTTATCTCGATACTTAAAAACATATTGCTAAGTATATAGTAGGATTCTCTTTTTCATTTATATTTTATAAATAATACATAGGAACGTTTATAAGGGAATGCATAATGTATATATGGTTTGTGGTTTGAAAGTAGGAGCTGTGTGTACACATTTCACATTACACGGTAGAATTTGTATGCAGAGCAGAGAAAAAGGCAGCACGGGTAATTTATTGAACACGAACTTGAAAGTTTTGTACTTTACTGGGTACTTAGTAGAGAATTTAATTACACTTGCTTTTTTAACCCAAACCACCGACCGACAGTCCCATGGATCTTCTTACCTGTCCACTTTGTGGTTTACCTTGAATTTCTCCGTCTTACTACTTAAACCCGTCTCAGTCTTCTCTCTTTTTATAATTACTCCATGTTGCACACAGTAATCTCCTTTGGTGACTCTTACGTTGACATTACCAAAGTAGTCCTTTACCTTTACCTATCGAAAGTTCAATAAATCCCACAGAAAAAAAAGTTCTCCCATTCTGTGTGCAAATAATTTCTACGACTTTGCATGGAATAATCGTCCTTTATGTACAGATACATTTTTGTAAGCAGATTTATTTTTACCATGTTTTATTGATAAGTTCTATTCACATGTAGTTCTAGGTAAAAATTGAATAATTTCGTGTAGTGTAGATACTCACTGAAGAGAATTTGATTCAATTTGGAGGCCACGACAGGTTAGCTCGTAGGTATTACCTAAGTGTGTAGGTTCACTTAGTGTCTTATGTGACACAATGGAATTTGATTAGTCATGACGATGAGAGAGCACATATTTCCATAAGGTGAAATGAATAGGTTGGTAATAACGTAAGTGAGACGGCTCTTTCCACCCTTTCTTATATGAGACGTGTATGAGTCAGGCAGATATAGATAAAGATGCTCCACACACACCAAAACTAAATATCTGACAATAAATGCTTACGGTTCCTGTACTACAACGCAAATGAACCGAATCATCATTTGATATGGAGTTACATTAGTAACAAGGCAATGATGCAATGTGATACGATGCCAAAGCTAATTGAATTTCGTATAGAATTTCTTAATAGAGTTTTCAATTTGTAAATCATGCGCTTCCGTTCCTTATTCCTTCAGTAGTTCACTCAGATCACCTCCATATTTTACACAGACTCTTCTTGCCATATATCTATAGAGGATTTCCTATGTAGATGTAGGTAGGTAGAGGATGTAGGTAAATTCCCGGTATACACTTACTAACAGAAGGAATTGAATTTATTTCGGTCTTCGTCATCGTGATGATCATCAGGGTCTGACAGCAGGCAAGTGGCAATGGCGAAGGCCAAAATAATATTTTGAACTAAGAAATGTTGAAAGCGAGGATTTGGCTGTGGGTCTATAGGAGACTTCCGTACTTTGCTCTATTTTCCCACTGCACCCGAAAAATTTTTGTAGCGAATTTCCTAATTGAAATTCAAGTCTTATCTGCCATATGCCGCGTGTGGTGCGGAGCTCGGAGCTCTTTGAATAGAATTTACTCCACTCTTATTCTGCTCCTTCTGCTGTCTCCCGTCTGAAAGGAACCGCAAGGCTTGACTAACCTTTGAATATAGATCCTAATGATATTTACCTATTTTGGCTTATTTTCCAGATTTTCCCTATAAAATGTTTTCTTCAGTAAGGCACACACATTACTTTTGCTAAAGCACTTTTATTATTAAGTACAAACGAACTGTATGAAAAATGAAGTCCTATTTCATCCCATACGACTTCCTTCTTCTCTCACAAGTTCTTATATAACGTCATGACACAGTTCCTTATTCTCTGCTGTACTCTCACCGTGTAATAATAATGGTGCTATGGATTTGTAGGTACAATGTACTTTACGTGGTACAATTGAGATATTTTCATTGATTTTCCTCTCGGGTTCCTTTTGTTTTCTGTCGCTCCCATTCTGGCGCCCGTCCTTTTCTGGTTCAATGGACACATTTTCTCTGATTTAAATGCCGTCGCCTTCACATTTCCTATCCTTATGCCTTCAAAGTCTCAGAATTAAGTCTGCAGCGCTTTGTAAACTGTAAACTGTGTGAATAACCGTCCATGGAAATACATTTCGTCCTTTTCTATCCACACTAGTATCTCCTGAACCATCTCCGCAATCCATTTTCCGTCTCATACATTGGCACATAACAATCTTTTCTTATATATATCTACCTGCCTCAACAATAATAATCCCCGCGATCAAATCTGTTACATACACAAATGGAAAATATAATGGAAATTCGTTAAAATCTATATCCGCTATCGGGAAACTCATCAGCTTGTCGGATTACTGCACTTTACTTACAATCTCTGTTCCCGGGTCGTCAAGTAGTCTTTGTCAACTGACGTGAGAGGTATTTAAGACTTTAAGAAGCGTAAAACTGGTGAAAATATTTGTACTTGGGGTAAATTAGGCGTTAAGACATAAAGGAGACTTGCTGCCATTTCTTAAAAGAGTTTTCCTTTATTGACACATCACCACCTGTCACTTCGCTCGGGTTTTCACATGCTAATGCATTATGCATGCAAACTACAAAATAATGAGGAAATTAAAAATATGTTCGCCAATTCCAAATTCACATCACGACGGATGGGAATTGATAAAATGTAATTGTATATAATTTGCTGTTGTTTGTAAATGCTTTAATTGCTTCTGACTTGATGCGTTTTAAACTGTGGCTTGATAGCAGTTACATTAGTAAGTAATAAAGGACTGACAACCTTATCCAAATACACTCCTACCATTTCCTCTTCTTTTTAATCCATTTCGGAATTTTTCCTTTTCACAGAGCATTAAACAACGAATGCTTATAATATTATTCCTTGTAAAATCCTGCTTGCACGTTACAATAGAAAGATATGGGGGATCTGATTACAGCGGAGTAATTAGTTTGTGAGTTAATTTCCTTCGTATGCAATCAGTCAGTCTCTGTGTATGCATTTTGTTTATTTATGCATATGATACGAATAACTATATCCCATTAAATAATCCTTCTGCAGACTCAAGAACACAGTAAGGCTGTACGTACCCGGCTTTATGCTACTGTGTGTAAAAATTCATCTCACACAAGGAAAACTCCCTTTGTAACTCCCTACTAGTAGTACTTCTTATTTATTTGCTTACAATCCAATTCTTCCTTTACGACTGGAAAAGTAAGAATTCAATAAAAATATATAACAATCGTGTAATGTGTAACGAGAGAATCAAGTAAGAGAATTATACCTGTCAAGATATATGAAACTAATAATATTCTCCCTGTCTATCTATATACGACTTGTAAAATTGCATGAGGTAGTACTCTATATGCATTATCTATATCATCATGTTTTCTCTCGCAGCAATATTTCATTCTTCACTTAATGCTGATAATATTACATTACATCGCTATTAAAATTTATACGGGCAGATTTTATGCATGAGTGATATGCATACGTGCACATATTAAGTCTTTCCATGTAATGCTATACGACTAGTACTACCTATTGCCTACCTGTTGAATAAGTTCCAGTGGGAATTTTACATATTAGCATTAATAACCCTTTTCTACATATTTTTATAATGTTATTGGCTGTGATTAGGATGATGTATTGTGGGGAGACTGTTCACGTTCAAGAAAATACACGTAGAGACTTACATACCTCTGTGGCAAATTAACCTTTGTAGATTTACAATAGAAAAGTAATAATATTATTTTAACTACATAATATATATTAAGAAATGAACAAACACAATACAATTGAGCTTTAACTGAAGAAAGGATTTTCATGTAAAGCTCTAGCTTTTACACACGTAGTGCATTGTAAGTGTATGTACACATATAGTAGAACTTCTAATATATGAAAGTATTGTATATATTCAGAGTGTAGTTATATATGTGTGTAATATATTTTACGGGTATATGTATAGGTTGTGTGTGTTGTGTGTTGTGGCTGTGCGGAGATTTATCTGTTTTGAGGAGGAGTGGAGTGTGCATAAGAAATGTAAACTGCTTTAGTGTTTAAGTAGAGTGGATCTGTTCATTGTTATTCGAAGGAAGGGCCCATGATTATGCCATCTTGATAAGAAAAACGATCATTGTTGAGGTTGCAAACCTGTAATTTGCCTCCGTATCGAGCATCTGATGCTCAAATAAAATCGCACACAGTCTACCATTACAGCAACTCAACGAAATCGAAATGAGACGTCTGTGCCTGTTTATTTTCTCGACCACCGGCACTTCATGTCATGCATCATAATAATAATGATACAACTTCAGACATCCTATCCTCTATAACTCTATACGTACTCTCCTAAAATACCTATACAAATTATACCTATATCATATAAATGTACACACACAGAATATTATGTAAAAATGTGTAGTTACTTAAGCTGAGTCCACTTAAAGCTCACTTTAATGTAAATGAAACAAGTTCCTCTATTAGTACAAATATTTCTCTACATAATAGCAAGCCTCTGTGACTGTGTCTTCTTCTTTTACATGTGTTATTGTTAATATGGAACATTTATACTGTAGGAATACCTATATAAAGTAAAAACACAATGAAATTCAGACAAGTCTTAGTTATACGTTGACTTTCCCAGAGGATTCACCTGTGCGTAGAGATTTTTGTTCATTTTGATGATGCAGCTCTTGCCTTGGCAGGACTCAGTCATTCTCTCACTTCTCTGCCTTCTGATGGACTTGAAACTGAAAGGATGATGAATAGAATGGCCAAGCACTACTTACTGGGTATATAGTATCTGTACACATGAAATTCCTTCTATTTCTTATAGTCACTCACGAGAATAATGTAATATGCAGCACAATGCACTGCATAATAATAATATAAAGTAATAACACACTGCAAGAACTAAATTGCTCTCTTAGTATAGGGAACTACTACTGCTGTGTAATATTATTCCAGAATTATTCTTATGATAATATTATAATGTGCAGGTATACAAAATATGAATGTATGAATGGTCTTTATGTCTTTCTCGGTACTTTCAGTTTTTGTGTGCATGTCTCAGTTCATCTTCCCATGCTGTATGTGTGTGAGTGGTGCATATGAGTGTGGGGAATATACGTGAGACTATTTTATGTGCTACTTGGGCCAGGTATGAGTATAGAGGTGGTTAAATAATAATGTTATTACAGTGTTACATCTTATTAAGATTGTGTGCGAGAATATCATCATCATCATCATGAACATGATGAACAGCATCGTCTTTACTAAAGAGAGAAAGAGAGTCTCGTTAGGTTATGTCTTGTTTAGAGGCCAAGGGTCACTTCAACTTCCATTTCAACAACCAAAGTCACAATCATCCTTTTATTTCCAAATTTATTTCTAACACAATCGTTTTAGAAACTATAAGGATCAAGTATCGATATATAAAATACTTCTATTACTAACATATTACTAATAGTATAAATGTACTTCCTATATGTTACTGCTATGAACGTTAATAATTGGTGTTTGAAACATTATTTTGACCTAAAACCTAATAAAGTATCATTAATACATTAGTGCAATTGAGCTTTTCATTTTGCTATAGGAATTCAAATGGAAAAACTGCAGAAAATGCAACAAAATATTTAGTTGCAATTGGCGACCTAATATTTTTTACAGTTAAAATTAATTTTTAGTTATAATATGCCAACTGTAGGTAGACATTTCGGGGTCATAAACGTTACTTGATAATCGGATGGGTATGTGTGTACAATGTATTTGTAAACTTCAGAAGATTCGTTTTTGTACAGAATAATGTAATGTAGGAACATTTAGCAGTACGGGTTTAGTTTACATATCTATTCTGCTTTTATACAATTCATTGCATAAGTGCAAATGTAAATTAGTTAATAACAGTTAAACTAATAGTTAAACGAATAATATAATATTTAACTGCTAATTGTAAGTCATGGAAAACAAGCGCGTATCCACCAATTATCTTTTGAAACATCTAAGCTTACATTAATCCAGACAATTTTGATTTTGATAGGTAAACTAAATGAAAGTGTCTATAGTATGTGTTACTTCCTAAAATGGCTAAAAGTGAAATATGCACATTCAATTTCTTATACGATTTGTAATCTTGTTTAAGAGACTATTAGTAAATAAAATAGGTATGGATTGCATGAAAAATATTTTCAATGCAATGCGTAGTTTATTACAATATTCATAAAATTTGTCCTATAAAGGTGTACACGTTGTGTACATAGCTACACAATTTAATCATCTCTCCCATCTATTTATTACATTGGGCTGTGTAAACAATCTGATCATTGTTTGTAGACTTTAGGTCGTATAAAGGGTTATTGTTTAATTGTATTAGGCTTATAGACTGTTTTATTATTTGTGTGTCTACATGATTTGACTGGAATTGGTCATTGGGCTTGTAAAAGGTGAATATGAAGCAGTGAAAATGAAATACAAGTTTGTGTTCGCATTTGTTATTGATGTTGTGGCAGTATTTCATTTTATTGCGTTACAGATTCGATTGTTAGTTTCTTTGCGTTGGTAGTTATGTTAGTCTGCATTTTATTGTTGCTTTGTACAAGGAATTGATTATTAGTCACAGTCGTAGCTGGAGGTGAGGCAAAACTTTACAGCAGAAGTTAGTTAGTCGCATACAAACGAGAAATCATTTACGATGTGGTTTGAGGATTGGTGTGTCTCTCTTACTGATATACTTACTCACACAGACGCAGACAGACATACACGGACCTCCTAATATGTTCTTGCGTTTAACTGCTACTTTAAACCCAAATTATATTGATATTCCTCTTAAATGTAATTCTGAGTATGTGTAATGTGTGTTTGTATAACCTTTTGACTAAACAATTGTTAAATACACAAGCAACTAGGAAAAAACGAGGATGAACTGCGTTTTTTATTATTTTATATGACCATAACATCAACAGGTTTAAAATGCCGTCATCTTTCTCACATCACAGCGTTTTGTAACAGAAACGATGACAAGATCCACAACACATCGAAACTAGTACAAACTTTAACAAGATTTAATTTACAGCAGGCTGTTTAAGTGTAACTTGTCTCTGCTTAAATCAATCCTTTATACTATAATAAACGCGTTTGTACGTTTTATACTTCTGTAATTCTTGTCAGTCCTAGCCAAACCCACAGATATACCACTAAAGCCTATTTCAAACTTCAAACTACAATTAAACTTCTTTTATGATGAGTCAATATTATTATGTCAGTACTAGTACGTTAGTAAGTATGTCTAACTTCAAGAAATAAGAAAATCCTTGTTAGTGTTTGTAATAAATGCTGTAATAGGTAATTACTACAAAATAGAACATCACATGGTATGTTGAAAAAATATTTACAAGCCTAATTGGAATGTGAATGTAGTTAGAAGTTTAAAAAGTAAAATATCTAAAATAAAACTAACTAATTTTCAACAAACGAACATCGAAGCATGTTTGCGCATGTGACCTGATTAACTGTATGGAAGAATAAAAATCTGCGAATGAAATAAAAGCAAATGGGTAACAAATAAAATATTTCCAAGTTAAAATTCGTGATTTTGAATGAAAAAAGAATATTTGTAAAAATGCTCATGTGTTGAACATAAGTCTTATATTTGTTCTGGAAAGTATTTCAAGTAGAACAGAAGTATTTTGTAAATGTGTAGGATGTGGAAGAAAGTTTGTTACAATTAAAGTGAGTTGTGTAAATTTGGAAGTGTAATCTTGTGATTAGTTTGTAGTTTGGAAGAGTAATGAGATTTGTAGCGCTGTAGTTGAGAATGCAAATCAGATTTTTCACTTTACACGTGTTGCGTCTTGAGAAACTGATTATTGCCCAGATAGCTGTTTGTTGTGTACGAGGATGCTGCTGCTTTGCTACGTGTGAGTGAAACTATAAATTGCAAGGAAGGAATTAGTGGAGTGATAAGACAAAGACAGAAATGGTTGGATGAAACTGCTAACTAATTACAAAGACAAGACTTGACAAGAAGAGATTCCCTCATTCCCTTATCTTCTTCACAGACTCATTCGCTTTCGGAAAGCAGAAAAGGAAAAGTGGCAGTTTCTCACTCCACAGATAACTTCACTTAGAATACTTCACCCAGTCTCACAATGATCATAATGTCATCTTCTTCCACTAATTCTATTCTCACTATCTCTGTCTCATTTCCTCTAATTTACAGCTACGAAGAGTTTCGCTTTCCGTCATCAAATTCGATTTCAAATAAGCAATGCAACACTTCCCTTCGAATGTTTCCTTCACTATTTGCATCATTGACCTAAAAGTTTAAAATAAAATTACTCTCATTGTGATTGTGTGTCGCTTGTGCTTTAAAATACTACTACCACAATATTTAAAAATGTAATACCTAATGCCCATTAATGTAGGTAATTAAATATTTGTTCGGTGCATGAAGCGATAAAACACTAGTTCCTTAATAATTGCTGGCCCAGGTTTCATCTACAGAATATTTTACCTACATGTAATACCTACCTATTATTAATTGCCCTACTATACAAAGTTGCTAAAAATAATACTGTTACTTTATATTTCCTGAACTCGTAAGAACTATATCTACTTAAAACTTAATGAATGCCAATTTTGAAAAAAATGATACTCTGCACTAAAAACTAACCTTCCGTTAATCTGCACTTATTTACTATGTACATTCTCATTTCACAGTGTGTGATTTATTGAAGCTAAAAATAAAATATGATGTTATTGAAAAAGGTTTACACTAAATCGTGATTTGGTAAACGTTTGCTTGTGATTAGTTGGTATGATGGTGTATTTAAGCTGAGTTGCACATTTCGTATTGAAATCAAAAAGTCAAAGTCAGTTTTTGACGTGCGAACAAAGGAAAGAACATACGTTAACCACAGCCGCTTACTGCACATGATACATTCACAACAATTCAGTCTTGTGTGTAAAAGTACACTGCGCATAATATACAGACGTGTATATAGCCATATGCATAATGCGTATATCTGCTGACAACGTAAAAGTGCATTGTAATTACCAGAAAATCCTTGCATGTTCCTTGTTAGCCCTTTTGCTCCTTCAGTAGTGTATCTGATCCCATTCTGTCTTCCATATTATATTGTTATTCTTTTCATTTTCATAATTCGGAGCTATTCCATTGTTACAATAACAAGCAAAAACTTTAATAGGATTAACTTCAAAGTACTATACGATACGCATACAAATAAATACACCAGATTCCTTTCCTACCTTGTGGTGTGGCCTTTTGCTTACTTAAAATTATTATTTTCTCTATACTGATGTCAGTATACTTACAGCTTTGAATATTAAAGGTAGCTTAGAGAGTGACTCCACACACGCCTGTGTATTACTCGTGACTCTTCTAAATATTCCCTTGATCTTATTATTAGTACAATTCCAGAATTCCTATGTTGATATAATATCCCAGTGTACATTCATACATATAAAAGTGTCTTTTGCCCTGTGCCCTGTGGTTTTGACTTGCCCTCCGAATCCGAAAATGACAAATACACAAAGGAAACGATAATAAGCTCACCATATGCGGTTAGTTTCCCCTTTACTTATTATTTCCTTTATTTTCCATTATTGTTAAGTACTCCATACTTAAACTGTGCTGTCTACATATGCATGTGCATCTCCGCCATGTCTTATACCTATATCCCCGTCTATCTGTAATATTTCTAATAAATAGGAGATTATCTTTGTAAATCAGAAAATGTTTGGTTTGATACACACGAGTAGGTATATAGGTAGACATTGCATGAAGGGTTGCCTTTGCGTACTTTACTGTTTATACGAATGAGTGACTTTTGGTTTACCGCAGTAATATGTTTATGCGTTTGTTTGAGTGTGATGCTCCCAAAGCAAGTGGCTGGCAGTTCACAGTCACTTTGTGTGCAGGAGACTGCAGAGAGAATCTGAATCTCCTGTGTAGATTACTCCTCCACCACATTAGGCATTAAACTGCTGTTATGTTCTCTTGTGGCTGCTTGTTTGTGTTCAGCATAGTAGGAGAAAAGCAAACCACACATGTCGTTCCGTCTCTCTCACACACAATTCAACTCAACCTGCTCCAATCATCCACTAACTTTAATCATCATATCCCTAATATCATTCTTATATAAAGGAATATGGTACTAGTACTACTGCAACTGTTAGGAGGACTGTGGTGAAGGTGTAGTGGTACTGCCTGAAAAAGATGTTTGTGATTCCATACACAGATAGAATATTTCTGTGAATGTAAAGTGCAACAGAGATATTGTACTGCGTAGGGTCTCCGTATGTCAAATCCAGGTGTTATTTCCTAATCTTGTTCATCGCGGATACTGCCATCGCTAAATGACACTAATGTCTAATGTTCCTTACACTCAGCCAGCTAACGGAGCTTCAAATAATTGTTCATTTACAAAATATACCTTATATAATTATAAAAGTAAATTTACGTTGTATAAGTTCATATTAACCACAAGAAACTAAAGGCACGTCTAGAAAATACTAAATAGAAACTAACTTGCGTTAAACAAGTAGGACCACATACATCATTCAGAATCAGAGTATAGGAAGTAAATCTTCAGATTAAACATTCGTTAAAAATGCTACATGAAACAATGGATTGCCGAATTACCTATCTTTTCATTGTAAGATTTGTCAATAAAAATGTCAGTAGACATTTAGAAAACAATTCAGAATTGTTATTGAACTTTATAAACCAAGAAATGTATTTTGCTTTTTGCATTCTAAAAAAATTTATTAGGTAGGGCAAATTCCAACTTCACCCTGATTTAGGTTAATTTAGGTAATTTTTAATACAGGTTAAACTAAAGTTTTACATAACATATCTAAATCATTTAACCACGAGGAAAGTACAAGGATTTGGAATGTTTTTTGACCGAAGCTGATTATGCCTTTTATTAAACGAAGGAATTAAAAATATATGCATGAGGTAGGTATAATAAAAGTATAGTTTGTCCATACAAATGAGTTTTGGTGTGTGATAGAAGAGGAATATATTTGTGAAATGTTTTATAATTGAGTATCTAGTTGAAGTAGTGCGTTACGGGGTGACTTATTACTTGGTTATTAGCATAGATGAAACTTCGTGATAAAACAGTAGGAAGAATTTGGCTGGGTTTGTTTTACAAGGGAAATGTACAAAAGGACACGACGGGGTGTGAAGGAACTTGACTCAACATAAACGAGATAAGAAAGAATGAAAATCACAGAATGAAATAATAGTCTGCAACAGAATATATTTCTTCCAGCTTGACTTTCAGTTTACGCTGCACACTTATAAAACATCTTATATAACCAAATCCTTTTACACATGTAGAATTCATCTTCCTATAGTAAAAGCGTCTGCAGTTAACACAGTCCTCTTTAAAGAGAGAGATACAGAATCTCTGCTCACTTGAGACTTCTTGTAATTGTAATGCTATTCAATTTGTCTCCCTGTATGTGTCCCCACACAGCAGAGTCCTCCAACAAGCTCTGACTTACACATTACTACATACAACTCATATATTGTGTATGGAAATATTATATATAGGAATGTATATACGTGTACAGAGTTTATGTGCATAATGTCACGTGTAATATTGTAAAGGTGCACTTAGAGAGAAAAGATTAGAATATAAAAATGTGAATTCAGTTGACATGTTTGTCTGGTGAGTGATCTCGTCTTGATTTAACTAAATGAAAGGAATGAATGTCTGAAATAAATGTAGAGTCATCTTTCTTGATACGATCGCATGTTAATTCTGCTGTGGGCGAGTAATCTTAGACTTTGTTCGTATTTCTCTCCATTTTCTTCTCATTCATACTTTCAGTTCCCTGCTTAAGACGTAAATAAAAGCCAAAGCTCCTGTCTTTGCCATTCCTCTCATATGTCATCAATTATGAATTAAAATATTTTACAGACACACACAAACACAACAAGGCATGCGGGACGCACCTTCTTTTAGACAGTCTTAAGACAAACTTGTATTATTCTACAAATAATACAACGTACAGTAGTAGCTGTGTGCAATGTAATACATTAGTAAAATAAACCATTTGCAACGGTGCAATAAAGTATCGTAAGAGTATTGTGAACTTCGACACGAAAACATTAACTGTGACACCATAACATCAACTCTAAACTCTATGTGTTAGTAGCAGTA